>JAAXOA010003075.1:0-12082 GCA_036561885.1 Salina celebensis
CAAGTCCGCAACGAATTGGTTTTTCCGAAATGTAACTACTCTTCCGCCAACTCTGTTCCTAGCTTCCAATACTTGCACTTCAAACCCAAACCGTGTTAGTTGTTGAGCAGCAGCCAGGCCAGATACACCAGCTCCAATAATTATGATTTTCTTTCCATTTGGTTCCACAGGGTTGCTGGTCTCATCCTTTTCGAATAGGCCAAAGTTAATGTATCCATGTCGATTTAAGTAAGAATACACGCGGCATACAAATCGTTTGTCAGTGTTGTAAGGATCTTCGAGATTTTCCCAAACTATTTTCAAGGTTAATTCTTTCCTGGGAGCTTCGAGCCACATTTGCAGAATCCTGTTTCTCAAATGAACATACAACTTCTGTGTCTGTAATGGACCCTGTGCAATGTCTGGGAAGGCGCATGCTTCTGCCGTTGACATTTTGTCTGAAGGTAAACGACTTTGAAAAGCAGCTCCCTCAGGACCTTTCAGTTCTTCCTGTTCAGACTCGTCCAGTAGTTCGTTGTCATAAGCACAATCGTCGTCATCATCGATAAGTTGACTTGGTGAAGCCGCTCCACGCAAATCTTCCTCGTCTTCTCCCGATGTCTCTTTCTCGTCCTTTTTACGATCATCTTTCTTAACTTGTTCTGATGGCACAGTACTCTTCCGGTCTTTGGCGCGGAGTTTGATAGGCGACATAATTGACAATCGGGAAGATTTTTTGGTGGTACTTAAACCTGCAGCATCCGAAGAATCCGCTTCAGCTTCCTCTTGTCTTCCGCTGACACCGGCAGTAGTTGATACTGCATCACTTCCAGAATCAACTTCCATTTCGTCTTCAACAGCCACCTTTCGCGATGGTGGAATGTTCTCATTCCCGCCTCGTGTTCCATGTTGTCTTAAGCGTCTTCCGCTCATTCTTATCTTATCTATGTTCGTTGGTGTCGTGAAATAATACTCTCCAAAACAACTTAGAAGCTGTTATTCAATTTACGCTTCATTTCCAGACTCAACGATTTTCTACACACAAAAAACAACGGCAAAGTTATTGAATACTTGTTACAAACAAATGTCGTATGCCATACAAACAATTAATTTAATCAATAGAAATATACCTTTAGCCAATCCGAGGCACTTCGCCGTTACCACATAAGAAGTCCAATTTTACGAACCCCTTCAGTGTTTTCGACTGCAACTTCAGTTTCCTAAGAAAAACAAGCACATAAAGAGTTAGACCAGTGTAAAATTCCCAGTTTCAGAAAAATCCTAGTTCCAGAAGTACATGAATTACAAAATATTCCGACATGGGTTGTAAACTTGGAACTTGGAACTCCGCAGAACTAGTTTGTATTTTTAGCTCAATCCATTCAACTTCTTAGCTTAATGACAAAGTTAACATCCAATTCTTACCTAGTAAACTAGCAAACACGTTGTGAAACATTTGGTAGTGATAAAAGGCACTAAAACAGGTTTTGCAGTGATCTTGGTTGATATCCAACGATTACTGATCAGTCACAAACTATACAATTTTACAAGATAAGATTCGACATAGTACACATCCAACATCAATTGAAGTGAGCTTTAACATCGACTGTAAAGCTTCTCAGATTTCGGCACAGGAAGTTTACTTAGCGGCTTATAACAGATTGTTTGGGGATTGTAACCGGGGCATTATATGAATCTCTCAATGAGCTAGTAAGTCAATATAAACTAACAGCAAAACCACAAAGTTGAATACTTTCACTGCATTACCTTTTCACCTTTACTTAAATCCTGTTCTAGTTTGAAGTGTAAAGTCATCACTTTCTTTATGTTTCAGTTAATAAACCTTATCCTAATTTTGGTATTACTAAAACTAATTCCAAACGCATAAAAGATGCTGTGAGACATGATTTTGTCGAGAGGATCAGGGTGAGTGGTTTTGGTTGTTGAATCATGAGATGTCGCGTGTTGTCCCATGTCGATTAACGCAGCAACCTTTGTTCTAAATGTAAATAAATGAGCTTCAACATGTTTTCTCAAGATCAATTACGCCTGCAGTTAGTCCCAGGCATTTGAGTTGTGTTTTATTGCAAGCCCTCGTGATTTCTACGCTTGTATTAAGTTCATCTGTCCCATATTTGTGGATTGTCCAAGTAAAGCTTCAGATGCCACTAGAAGGACTTTTCATGCAAATATTTTGATTTCTAGCGTCGAATTCTCGAGGTTTTGTGGGATCAAGAACTGTTAAAATTCATTATGCCATTTGCGTATAGTGCATATCACCCCATTAAAAACCACAGCCATTTATAGTCCAGCTCAACTTGCATCCTAGTGTATTGGGCCAAAAATTTTCAAGTAGAACGACTTAGAACAGAAGTGTGACATGAGACGCTGGCCAGAGGTCATTTGGTATGTGACGTTGGATTGCAGCACATGATAAGAAAGCATTTTCTAATAAAGGAAAAACCAATAGTTGACACAATAACCGGCCCATTAGTATAGTTCATCTGTCAATACAGTTACGTTTTTCTTGGGAATTAGCCCGTATTAGCCTCGGTTCTAAAAGGATGCAATATCGTAAATCGTACATATGTACTGTACGCCGAAATGGATAAAGGAGAAAGTTACTAAAAGCACTTTTTCTACGACTTTCAGACATTTTTATATTTTGTAACCGCCAGTAGTTTCTTTTTAAGCTTTGCAGCAACGAGTAATTAACTATTTCCTCGAAAGCATAAAAAAGTAGAAATTGTCGTAGCAATAAAATCGAGTGAAACGCAACTGGAAGGCTTTTGATGTGGTCAGTATTACTAATGAACTGCAGGTTGCATAAGCTACATTGATATGCAGCAACTTCAAAAAATGTGCAATACAAAAAAATGCTTTTACGACAATTCTGACATGAATTTATTGTAATGGGAATAAGCTGGCATTTAGCAACGGTCAAGGAACAGTCTGTGCACTGATCTGATTTTTCAGTAACATATATCATATTTTCCATTTGACGTTAAGAAATCCTATTATTAACCGTCGTAAGTTTTTCAGTGTAATCGGTGGTCGGAATCGGTCTAGGATAGATTGAACACAAATTTGGTAGTGCAAGACAAAGTATTTTCTCCAAATATCAAAGCGCGGATAGTTTCGTGTTTTTTCTTATTCTGACATAGGTCCACATGAGGCATCACAAAAGCACTATGTTTAATATGGTTATTTCGGGTTTTACCAGAGCCTGAGTTAAAGTCTTTTAACCTTAAAAACATCCTGCTGAGGTGGACGTACGGCAAGTGCGAGATATGGAGCTTCAATTAAGGTTTTTGGCGTTATTTTAAGTTTTAGATTCCGATTTCGCCATAAGAAATACTTAATTGATTACTACCATAGAACCATAGTAGTTTATCGTGAATGTTAAACAAGCTACATTCTATACAATGATTCCTTAAGGGTATTATGAAATGCGACGTTCGAAAATCATAAAAATCAAAAGCGGCGTCATTCCAATGAAGTTTGTGCTCAATGTTTTTATTCGATACTGATCAGTGTAATAATAACATTTTATGTAGGAGTAGGAAATGTAGTGCAGGCTTCTGCCTGTCAACTGAAATGTATGCAAGTAATGCCAATTTGCATCGATGATTAATTCAGATATGAATTGACAGAAAAAGCCAAACGCGATATTGTTGCAAAAAGGGCTTTCGAACAAAGTTGTAGTAAAGAGTTGTAGTGTAGTGTATGTCGCAGGTTTTTAGCAGGAATAGGGTGACGATAAAGAATGTGAATACGCTCATCGTGTCCATGAAATATTTCGCCGCACTGAAGACTTATTATCTCCGTTTTACTCACGGTTACAGTCCAAGTTTTTGTCATATGTATAGTGAAACTGAGATTACGATCGATGCAATTGGATGTTTCCATGGTGCGGTTTATGTAAAACATAAATTAATCATAAATTACAAGGTAAAACGCACTTGAAACTGAATATACTGAAGGATGCTCCAGCTGTAGAAAAGGCAGAGCTGTTGTATTTGCGAATTATACGGAAATGGGAAAGTTAGACGCAATGGTGCTTTCATTGACGTTGACGACGTTTGATATAACAAGAAGTGAAACGTGAAATTCTCTGTGACTGTGGTTATCATTGTCAGTACCCCCAGAAGCGGCCCCTTTTGCATGGCCGCTTTATTTTGCCATCCTTTTATGAAAATAGAATGAGGATATAAAGCTCGTTTTTAAGGGGTAAAACAGCTTTATAATATCGGCACTGTCTGCCTGTTCGCCGTATATCTCCGGCAAAATATATCCGACACACCTCAAATTTTCCATACTTTGTCCTTGTTCACCAAGGATCTCTAGGACCAGTTTACACGCCACCTTTGTTAGTTAATGCAATGCTACAATTAAAGTTAAATGATCCATAAAAGACGAAAAAAAATTGAATTCGTCGGATAGAGCTTTTTGAACTGATCATTTACTGAATACATTACCTGACTGATTACGTCATCTTGGCGTATGTAATGGCGTGATTAAAGTTAACAACAATGGTCAATAAATGACGAAATATTTTTTCCCGATTTCAACAGAGGTCCTTGAGCTGATCATTTGTACTTTCAAGTCCGTGACTAGTTGTTACCACCGGCAATGGTATTCATTGACGTATATCTTGAATAAAACTTATAATTTTACTTTTCATTTTTTTAACGTTTCCATCAGACTATTACTGTCACATTCACAGCTAGCATTCAGCTTCGTCTTTATAGCTGTTCGGTTTTGAAAAACGGAAGCCCGCAAACTTTAAAACAGCAGAGATTATCTGTGATTTCGTTATTGTCTAATGCGTAACTGTGTAGTTAATACCCAAAAACCTTACGCCCAAGTAATAGCAAAGAATAGACCGTTGGACATAAATTTTGAATATTTAAACTTTGAAATTGTCCTTGTCATATAGACACTTGCTTGCATTCGCCATTTCTTTATCACATTATACAAACATTTATGTTTTTTTGCTTTATGCAAGGTGCTTTCTATCCTAACCCTGTTCTCGAAGTCGTACTCCCTATGAACATAGTCGTCACCAATATTCATCGTCAAATTGACATTATCTAATAACCTCATTTCAAGGTGTGCACGGTATCAAGAGATTTAATTTTGAACGTCAGATTCCCCATTGCTGCCCTCGGTTGTATTTGTATGGAATGTTCCCACACGAGGTAGAAATATGTTACTAATAATTAATGAGATCGCATACTGTTTGAACCAAAAGCAATCGAAATCATGTTTCTGCTTCGTTCACGTTAAGTTCATGCCGCGGACTTCTGTATCGCCAACATGACATGAGGTCCGATGTTGGTTGTATAACAGCATTCAACCTTGACTACAGCCGGTGTATTTATCCAGGTGGATTATTTATCCACCAATTATAGTTTTTATGCACGGTTTCGTAGGATAATGTATGTTATACTGTTTTGTTTCGAAATTGATATTGCTAACTGTAAAAGGAACATTGCGAGCTTCAGAATTGGCATATTTTTTATGTATTTTAATCGAAACAAGGATGAGGAGCGATTGTCCGGAAAAATTCCCTAACAACATTCTAAAGCATACATCAGTAAATAGATTCAACTTTCACTGCATGTAATTTAGCTTATCATGAACGTGACATATTGCATAGTTGTCGTCTAAGTTGATTGAACTCCAAACTTCGTGATGAGGAAAGGTCACAAATTAAAACAGCTTGTTCAAAAGTTCCAAATTCTCGGAATTTTATTAGTCTTCAGACGGACATGATTACGCTGACTCACGTGTTCAAGTAAATGCCGCGATTGAGGATAAATGAAATGAAAGAAAAAAAAGATGATTCGTACGCTATTACGACAAGATTGCCACTTATGCCTAGTTGAGAAATGATGAGATCAGTATGTCAAAGATATTTCACACGTGTCGTTTGCAACTTTTTCATGCTTTGGCTGTTCACACGCTAACTACTCTGAAGTGTGGGATTAATTCAAAATCATGACCGAATAGAATTTGTTGGAAATGTGAATTTCTTGTATTAAATTCTAATTTTAATTACTCCCCAATTACCTACATAGGTATTAATATTAATGATTGAATGATTCTGTTCTTTGAATTCTTTCCTTTATACTCCTCCGTTGCGTTGGGAGAAAACGATGAATTAAAATAGTCATTTCTATACTAATGTAAGCATGTTTTAATTTAAGACGCGGTGCGATACCGATTTAAGATAACTACATACGAATGCAAAAAAAAAAGTTCATAGATTCTCTCATAAAGAAAATTCTCTAATAACCGCTTATTAAATTGAAAACCTCTCAAAACACCTTTAGAAATATGAGCCATGGAATGAAACCTGTAGAAAGTTTACAATAACGTGTTGCAACTCTATAATTAAGCTCTGCTACCCTTTTGATCAGTAATAGAACCTGTAAAAATGCGCCTCAGTCGATTGAACCGTTTAGGAGCCCACTTTGACCAACTCAAGATCCCAAGGGGGATGTTATTGGGACCTCCAATTTTGATGGTATACCTTACACAGGTCTACAATCACATCAAATATGATCCCCTATTATTAAAGGAAAATTCGAGCACCTGCAGAACCTTGGAGGGGCTTATCTGTAAGGAAATAAAACTTTCAGGTGCACATGTTTATGCATGTCCAATTGCACCTAGACAATTTCAGTTCAATCAAACGGTTAAAGCATGTGAGCGCTAGCCGCAGCGTCCGGAAAGTGACGTACGGGAAATCGCACAGACAACATGTAGTAACATTATAAAGCTTACTAAGCAGAGCTTAATAAAGCAACTGCGATCCCATAAAGCCTATTTTTGTTTGTGTTTCAAACCGGATTAATACAAAACACAAAAGAGCGCAGTGAGAGAGTATCGATATTTGATTACGAGCTGTTTCTAAACAAAGTGTAATAATGTAAGCTACTTATTTTGACAAAGGAGGGAATAAGCGGAAATGCTACAGAAAAAAAACTAAATTTACAGATGGCACGCGTTTCAGAAAGGAGGAAGCACTTTGAACTGTCAGCGTCAACTGAAAAAAAAAAAATCTAAAGTATCGTGCTCTCTGTGAGGTAGAAATAAGTAGCAAATAAGACTGAGCGGTATGGATGACGACCCATATTGCACACTTCAAGGCATATTGAGGTACATTTGAAAGAAAGCATAATTGTGTGCCTCCTGCTTCTTGCCGCTGGATTCATTGTGACATGAACAGTTCATGTACACTTTTCCTATAATGTGCTATGAATTATAAAAACAACCCTCCACTTTTTTATCACGGACCAAAAGGGATGCAGGTGATCGAAATTTTGGAAATCCATACCGGCACGGGCAACAGTTCATTATTTTGTATGGTGTATGTACATATTCATTGTTGTTCATATCAACCATAATGTGAACTTATAAGTCTATCCAGCCAGGCGATCAATTATATAGTTGTCTTTGAAAGAATATACATACAAACCAAGCATCAATAATTTTGTAACAAGTTTCGAAAGTCTTAATTTTTAATAAGACAAAAGACAATCCAAGATTTGCAAAATAATGTACTGATTAATGCGAACTTCAAGTGTGATTTTTAAATTTCAAGCATTGTGAATGTGTGCTTTCTAGTTGTATAGGGAAATGACATACATACTTCATTATTTACGTATTTCAGGTAATTCCTGTACGCAAGAAATTGAACGCTCGTTAATGGCCTTGTGGTAGCGGCTATTTACACATATCTACAAGAATTAGAATGGGTAACCTGTGATATATTAGGGGAACAATATGGGTATTTTTTTCCATTTCAAGCGGAAATTATCCAACTTCTGTTCATATGCAGTCTGCCATCGTTTACGTAGACTTCATTCGACTGTGTTCCTCATCTGTCGTTGTATGTAGCACAATAGAATGCCAGAAAGCCGATACTTATCTCTGGGACCATCTGAATTATATTACAGGTCGGTGAAATCGTAGTAGATGGATTTAAAAGAATTGAAAACCGATTTTTTTTTTCTGTAGGGACAAGCCAATCTTCTAGAAGGCCTTAATGTATGAAAGCTGGCATTAGAAGCCATACGAATTACACGAAGCTTGAAGGTATATCACAAAGGGGGAAGAAAACGCTGATACTATCGTGCCAAATTACAGTTTACATCGACAAAAGAAAAAATTGTAAGATGAGCGTTAGCGTAACCGGTTGTTTTTGCATTTGTCCTGGTAACGCTGGCCGCAATGTTCACAAATGTCATGTTTTATTACTTAAATTCCTTCAATCTACTTCTAATCACAATACGATATGCTGTTCCAGTGAAATGGATTTAGCAATATTAACTAAACATGCCGGTGCTACGCCCAGCGTATTATCTTCCCTTATTTTTGGAATTATACCTTGGTCTTGTTAACATCAGTGGAAACGTAGTATCGCCTTATGAGTTTTCTATTTTGAGTAGTTATGCGTCGTGATGACACTTGTAAATTATGCCACTGGACTATCTGCCTTGTAATTAGGAAGTTTTGCGCATAGACGTAAAATACGTTAATGTTCAAAAGTTTTTTCACTCATAACTAGCTATTACAAATAGTTCGCACACTAAGCATAAAACATATCAATGAATGAACTTACATTGTGCAGATCGTTAATTCGTATGAATAGATGTACGCATACAAATCCCATATGAAAAAAAAACTTTATATAATAAATATATGATGTGTTGTTAACGTGTCATTATTACCTTCTTGACGTAAAATTGTTAGGGATAAGGCTAAATTGCTAGCATATTCTAAAAATAAATAGCATGTAACACGTGATCGAATTCCAGCATTTAGCATACTCAAAGAACTGATTTTTGTCCAGAAAAAAATAGATTCAAAGTTCAGCTTATGTTAAGTCAGTGTTATGCACAGTATATTTAGTATTTAATTACATGTTGTCAATTATGTCAACACAGGTGTGGTGACGAGACTTTCAGTATTTGCTTAATGATAATTGTTTAATAGTCCAGTTAATATCATGTAGGCAAACCAAATGACAGATATTTACGCCTCTCCATAAGTAAAGAGTTGGCCAGGTACTATGACGCAAAACGGTTTGACGGTTACATTGATTTTTCGCTTTTTACTTTCCCGGCAAATAAACGGTAAAATAGCGTGAAGTATTTTTCCACTTTTACACTATAGTTTACTGGGAATATCAATATTTTTGCTACACCACACTACTGCAAACAGCATTTTCATTATTGCAAGAATATAAACCTTCTCTACCATTTCGTGGTCGAATCGAACTTAATTTAAACTAGTTGACAGCATGGAATGTCCTGAATATTCAGTTTGTTTGATAAAATCAATTAGTTGCATCAAGAAATCGGTGAAAGTACGATGCACGGTTGTTATTCCGCAAACATTAACACAATGCAGACATTGAACACGTTTGAATTTGTCAAAGTGAGAAAACAGTGTACATACCTGCATAGGTAAACGAAAATAATATTTCGTCATCTCACGTTAGTGCGATTAAATTTGCATACATATTTTCAGATGTTTCAAGAAACAATCTTCGATTTTTCATGAAAAACGTAAGAAGTACACTAACCGATGGATATTAAAAAAGCTGTTAAGAACAGCAATAAAGATGAAGCTGAACGTTAGCACTGAATGCGACAGTAATAGGTTGACGGAAACGAAAAGAATGAAAAGTAATAATATTTTAATGTAAAAATACATGTGACGAAAGTTGGGATACCTCTTGGGCCAAGGGATCGACCTGCCAAATTTGGTAAAAATCGGTCAAACCGTACGATTTGTAGAGCTCCCACAGACAGACAGACAGACGCAAAATAATAATTGCATAAAATATTTTTCGTAGTTAAGTTTAATAAATCTTCTCCGACGCTCATGCCCTTATACAAAATAGTAAACCGACAGGACACCGGAACAATTGCACGTTAATTCGCTATAGTTGAGCGTGTTCAACCTTCCTCCACAATGAATTTATGACTTGAATCAAATGACAGTGACAGTACAAAAAAGGAACAAAAGAAACTAGTGTCTATCTAGTCGACTTACATAAATTACCTGCGTCTCGAACGATTTGTGAATCGGAAGCATGGGGTTCCCTTCTTTACTTCCTTTCACGACTCAAATAGGGAACAAAAGATAAATCAAAATGGAACTCATTTTCATTTTCCGCTACACATTATTTCTTTGTGATAGTTATTAAGCAAGTAGTCATCAAGATATACGGTAAGGTACGCTCTCGTAAACTGCTGAGCAATTACATAACCCATACCGAAAATCATTATCTTGATACCGGTGGTCGATTTGCCCTTTAAAAACTTCCATGACTCCTTTTTTTCATGTACATAGGATACATTTAACTACCAGCAGCAGAAAACCTAAGAAAAAGGATCAGTTGGTCGTGGCATGTGCGACAAGTCATTTGTGAATATTATATTGAACCATGTTGAACCTTACACATCATGTTGGTTCTAAAGTCGTTACCGCGCTGTCTTTGTCAATTAAATGGCAGAAGCTAGTGTAAACGTTTTTGTATACTAATCCACCGTAACTAATGCACTGTAACTTGTATGGCTTATGATGAGGTTGGGTTCATAAATAGTAGCATTAGATACGTTTGAAGAAAAAAAAGTAGGAGCATTGAAGAAGCAGCAGCAATAAAAGAATGGTTGCAGACACGCGACAAAAAACGGGGAATTTGATATTCATCTCATCGCCCTCGCATCCAACATCACAAGATGTGTGTACTCAAAGAGTCCCTTTCCCTACAGAAGAACACCAGAGGATGCCATAAGGTGGATTGTTTCCAGTAACCTTTTGTGGATTTTTCAATCCCTCGTTGTGCATCTTCTCATTGTCAAAGTTTTTTTAACAGAAAAAAATACCAAAACTTTCGATACTAGCAGCGTGCTTGTTTGAATTCAACGAGTAACTTGTGGATTGCGTGCATACATATGGATACACTGAGAAAAGCTACATTTTAAATTAAAATTTACGTGTGTGGGTTCACATGTTCATTTTCATTATGGACTTTTAGCATAAAACTTTGGGTTTATACTCTTCAGAAGGCCTGCGAATTGATAATGAATATATTTGAACCAGTAATCCATATTGTTTTTTTTTTATGTTTGTTAACATTTTTGCATCACGGACAATTTAACTGTGGTCAAAGAGAAAGTGACCATGCAGTTTTCCTTCTTAT
Organism: Salina celebensis; assembly: GCA_036561885.1. Classification (NCBI taxonomy): domain Eukaryota; kingdom Metazoa; phylum Arthropoda; class Collembola; order Entomobryomorpha; family Paronellidae; genus Salina; species Salina celebensis. Next base: position 11,204 of record JAAXOA010003075.1, read on the forward strand.
TGCTGTCTTCACAGTGTATGAAATAACTGAGAATGCGTTCGAAGAAACATCCTACCAATAAATACAATAGACAGAGTCACTTGTGAGATGTAATGATGGTTGTTGAATAAATGCCAAATTCTGCGCTTTTTAGAGAATACAAGGGGGAAAATTATGTCGAATACAAGTAGTGATTAACAAATTGTAAAGCGAAATTGATGCCGAATTTATAATACAAAGGAGCAGAAAATCAGTGTAGGACTTACAACTTGAGAATCTATTCGCTGAGAGAAAAGTATTGTCGTAAATGTGAAATATTGGTTTAAATGTGAGTTCTTGGAACTCGACAAGAAAATACTCGGTGTATGTTCCAACCTATTAGAAGAACGGTATAACCACTCTAACTAGCCAGGCGACAAAGTAAGCAAAGCTGTTTATGATATTGATGTTTTTGTTTACTTGCAAATCCTACGTGGATTAAATACTCTGTTGCAACAAGAAAACACGTGGATGGTTTGGTGTTTTCGCTGCAATAGGTTACCCATGATTACGCCTAATTAGTTATAGATAAAAAAAATAGTGTGATGGGATGTGAGGATCAGACTAATTGTAAGCCGGCTGTCTTATTTTTTGTCTTAGTTTCTTCCGTCCTTGCTTTTCCCTTTCACTTTCATTTGAATCTTCAAAACAAAATATAAATGGCGGTGAGTGACACACACCTAGTTTTCTCAATTGTTTAGAAACTTGCGTTCTCTTTTGGTTGCTTTTGTGCCATTATGTGTAAATGCTGTGTATATATATGTTTTATGCTTCTGTGTAAATCAATCCATACATTTAAAGGCGTCTTAATTTAGTTCAGTTTGACTGATTCTTAACGTAAATTCAAACAAAGGTATTAAA
>JAAXOA010003076.1:0-12080 GCA_036561885.1 Salina celebensis
ACATCCTCATCATTAGAGTAGACACTTGAATTGATTAGGAAGCTTTAGGAGGCTCTTCTTTTTCGTAGGCCGACTTTCTCCTAAAAGCTTCAGAGAAAGTTTACCGGGAAAGGTTGAAGGAACTGTTTGTGTCGCATCACACATCAGCATTATTTAACCAACGAAAAAAAAAGTTTTTCCCTTGACCTCTGAAAATACTTTCTCCCTCAGCTGTCTGTCTGTTAGAAGGTGAAGATGAACCTGCACTAGAATCTATCTGCTTTCTCCGAACGTGTTCAAGCACAACCTGATCATGGCGACCGACAAAGATGCAAACTAGAAGAGTCAATTTTTTCCTTTTGAACTTGTTTTTTATGCTTTATTTCCCTTTCGATTTTTTATATTGACTCCTTTTTCTGTCACCTTCACTTCTCCACTTTCTCCTTGGCAGTGCATAGCCCACCATTCGTTTTATATGTGCGTGTCTGCCTCCAATGTAAACACACCTGGTGCAACTTTTATCGCTTTCTTTTTTCCCCTTAAAACACATCTCGTACTGTAAAAAAACTATTTTTTTAGTTCTCTCCACATCTGAAACTTGTGTGAGTGAATACAACTTTGTTTTCTTTCTCAACATTTCTACAAATTATATTCCCTTTCTCTGCCAGGTTGCACACGTACTATTTATTGACTTACCACCCGGTATTATGCTTTCTTTTTGGCATTGGAATAGTTACATGGATAAACCGTTTATTCTCACGGAAAGCCAGGTATTTCTTCAAAATAAAAGTACACATTCTAGAGTTGCGGAATATGCTAAAGTCCAAATAAAGATACCTACGTGAACTTTCTTTTTTCTGAAAGGGTAAAAAGAACATGTTTGTGGATTGTGTGGGCTTACATAAAAATTTTCTTCTTTTTTTCCACTGAAAAACTTCCTTCCTGCGTGTACAACACTCCTAAAAAAAGCCGACTGGTAAAGGTGGAGTGCTCCCAGTTGAATATTTTTTTTTCTGATTCTCGTAACAGAAAGAAAAGTGAATATATTTTATATATAGTTTTACTACAACGCTATTTATACCGCGGATTTTGGTTTTATAGGGAAAAGTATAGTAAAAGAATCTTTTGCATTCTCTTTTTTTATCTAGAGCTACTTTTTTTTCCTTTATCTTTGTGTAACTGTCTTGGTTGTCTGAGTGCCCTTGTTAGTTATTCATGATGAGTGTTCATACGGGAGTACACATGATTATATAAGTGTGTAGCTCCTGACGCAATAACTCTAATTTTATGTTTCTTGCATGGCATGCATATATCTTATATTTTTTCTCTTTTATGATACTGAATAGAAAAAAAAAATAGAATGCGCATTCAGCGCTCTTGTTTCAAATATTGTTCTTTATTGGCAGACAATACATTGTGAACTTGTATAGAACACAGAGAAAAGAAATAATATTGTATGTTATGGATTTTGCTACTGGTGCTGACAGCGAGAGGCCAAAAGTGCATGGCAATTGTGTGCTTTTTATTGTTCTATAGTTGGAGAGGAAACAGGAGCAAGAGTTATTTAATCAAAATCAATAAAAAACTAGAGTTTTTCCTTTTTAGTCGAGACAGGAACTGTTTTCATCCTTATATCTTCAGGATACAAAAAAATAGGCGGTATAGATAAGCCAAACATGATCAAAACAGGTAGAAAGAAATGTAAGGAATGGTGGGCACTGTTCTGTGTAAAATACGCAACGTTGTGCGCAATGCAACACATCCATATTTAGACATTTTTTATCATTAAAAGTATATTTTCCTGTAATAGAACTCCTTACTCACGCCTCGATGAATAACTAAAATACACTGGCATGACAAAGCGATGATATTCTCCCAAACGAATCCCTTGAAGGAAGAAAAAAACTCATTTTTGGAAGATCTAAATTGTTCTAATTAAAATTTTATTGAATTTCTATAAAAGACTAGGATCATTGGTAAAAGCTACAGAGAGAGGCTCTCTTGAAAACTAAAAAAAGGAAAATTTGCTCTGTATAAAAAGGAAAGAACGTCATTTTTCTTTTCCTATCACATCTTTTGAATTAAAATTTGGAAGCTCCAGCCAGACGTATTAAAGACTTGCCATTGACATAAAAATGGAAAGTGATCTGGAGCTGTATTCTTCAAAAAATGGATATACTGTGCATATTCATGCCGGAATAGGAATATCACATGCTTCACAAGATACTCTGCTCATGATAGTCTACAATATTTGGCACGCTGAGGCATTCCAATAGCGATATTATTCCTCACAAGCCTATCATACTTATTCTTTTAATGACGGGACAGAAAACTCAGTTGTGTAATGTTATTGCTCCAGTTTTTTTTTTCGTTAAGGTGGAGTATGTATGGAAATGGAGGTTCATTAATATATCGCGCCATTAACTGTTCAGTTTGATCATAAATATGAAAAAAAGCTGAATTCATTGAGAGCTCAGAGTATAAGAAGAAAAAACATCAATTTTGGTAGCTCCATGTTTATGAGGCAAGCCTATAATATTCTGTCGCAGAATATTACACAAGACTTGTTGTAGCAACCTAATTAGTTTCTGTTCACAGAGAAAATCTACACGCACACAGATTTCCTTTTCATCAGCACATTTTCCATCAACAATTTTTTTTAGCCGAGCTGCAGAATTTTGGCTGTATCCTGCATGTCCTTCATATCATTTTGTGTGTCTGTTAGTCTCATTTAAGTTCAAAGCGTTTTCCAGTATCCCGCTGTGAATTTTCTTCTATCATTGGTAAAACTCTCTCACTCCAAAGAGATTCTGGGATGGACAGGTAATTAATTGGGGAAAATAAGCACACAAAAAAAAAGAAATGGACTGGGTATTTTAACGTAAATGCACCAAAAACGCGTATGAATTCCGGGCTTATCTTTTTTTTATTTCTTCTCAAAACAACTTTCATCGCTTTTGACACTGACGAGAGGAAGAGAGTGTTGTGTCTGTATTCACAAAAAACTCTAACACGAAAATCTAGTTTTAGTATACATGACGACATTCCATAATAAGTTCAGCCTCTCTTCACGTTTACATCATGACTCATTCAGTTATCATCAAAAGAGTGACAGGAACGCGCTCGGAGAATGGATTAGTTCGGGATACCAGGGTAGTAACTTAATTCGGTTCGCTTTCATTAAAACTACATATATTTTCAAGCATTCTCTATCAACATGTGCGAGTGTACGTAAAAGTACACATATTGTGCTCATTCACGTATGTTTGACACATTTATGAATCTATTAATACTAAAGTTTTCTACACGCATGAGATATTTTTTTCCCCGAAAATGTTATATAACGTCCCACGACATTGTTGACATTGAATGCTAGAAATGGTAACATGTTTTGACACTCCAAAATATATGACAGTTTTCCGTTTGTCAACAGAATGTTGTCGCAGCACGGAATGCATGCAAGTTATTAGCGAGCCTTATTCCTATGGAAACATGCAAGTGCGTGAGTTACTCCTAAAAAGGGAGATAATTTATGAGTAAAAGTAATTACAGTAAACGGGGAAAAACGTCAGTATATATCAAACAGGCAACATTTTCACTATGACATCCGTAATAATAATGATAAGTAGTAATTCCAACAGGGCAGCAGTTTGCAATATTAGCTGGAACGTACATATATGGAAGATACCGAGTAAAATATGATTATTTATTTGACTTATCATATGTATATGTAAAAAAAAAACCTATATTCATAAGTTCAAAATATGATAAGAGCTCATCTTCGTGGATTTTTATGGGTACATTTTACACATAATCAAAAAACAGTCATGCATATTTACACACCATCACTGTAATCATCATCATCATGTCGGCCAGACATCATAACAACTTTCATGGCTCTCCTCCTTCTCTGATATCTCCTTTAGCAACACAACTTGGTAGACAAAACTGGAAATAACGCCTACATAAAAACTGACAGTCCACAACAACTATTTAAACTCTTTCACGCATAATCATTCCACTTACAGCTATCTTTTTTCCCTCTCCTATTATTATTTTTTTTGTGTAAAAAAAACGCTCAGATGGACAAGCCACCTTCCCCTAAGGTGCATCAGATACAATGTCGTCTTAAGAGAATTGTTATCGCCCCTTTGGCTATATGACATGGTAAAAACTTTTTTTTTTTCAAACACGGTGACAGTTCCGAATGGAGACGATGTATCATCTTTAGAAGGACAAAGTCCCAAATTCCCTATAACTGCACAGGTAATAAGGCAGGGATAGGTGACGTACGTCATGTCATCATGCCACACGCGTTTATGTTGTATGTACGCATTCAACAAAAACAAAAGAAGAAATACAAATAACAAAAGCAGTTGAACAAACTGTAATGGGATGACATGCTCTTCTTATTACTTTAGTTGTCTTAAGTCTATTTTGTTTCATGAGACACTCTCTATCTTTTTTCTTTTTTTCACTTGTCTGTGAATGCAAAGTGGGAAAAACTATAGGTTTTTATGGGGCTCTGTTTATTACTCGTGTGTGTCTGATGTGAGCTACACACGCACAACATAATGGTAAACATTGTTAGTAATGATGCATACTAAAGATTTTCACAAAGAGAAACACGCGTACGGTCAGATTGTACTTGGAAGAAGAAAAAAACGGATTTACCTTTTTTTTCTCTTTAAAATTTCGCCACTTTTGGTTTTGGCAGCTGTCATTGTTCTGTGGGGCTTTGGCAGTATTTAAAAATGGTTGTGTGGAACTGACTGTGCACATTTTGGTATTTGTTTTCAGAAGCGACTTGGCTATTTGCTAAAGGTCGTCGTTTTGTTCGTTTGGCGTGTGCAGTCATTTTTGTACAAGTTACTCCCGTGAGGAAAGTATTGTGAAAAAAAATGTGATTGCTAATACCACCCAGGAGAAAGTTACGAACAATAAGCTCGACAAATTTTAGTTTCCTTTTTGGCTCAATACGTTTAAACAAATCCTTACAATGAGGCAGAGATTTTGTTTATCTTCTAAACTGGCTACTGGTACAATTTCTGGATTTGTTTTGAAGAAAAAAAAGTCAACATCATTATTTTCACGGGAAACTAATGATGTAGCTCACAAAACGTAGCGGTGGATCATAGGTAGTACCATGTATGTACGTGATACATGGATTTGGAAAGTCGCTCAGGAACGATTTTTTAAAGCTGATTGTTTGCAAGCAAAAAATTAATAGACTGGTATGTATGTTAACGACAATTTGTAATGTTTATCGTTTCTACGTTCATCATGAAAACAGCTATAAGAGTAAAGAGTTTGTGTGAGTATGACATTTCCATTTTCCTTAGGTGAGCAACTAGAAAAACATTTCATGTGTGTGTACATACGCAAAAAATGACGGACACATTAGATGAGTACATTCATTATTATTACATCATTACAGACTGGCAATAATAATGAAGCGTTTTGACTTTTTGGCTTGCTGTCAATGCCATTTCAAAAGGGTAGAAGTGTTTTTCAAATCATTTTTACACGACATGTCAGTGTTTTCGCCAATAGCCTAGGTGATTAGGTAGTTATAACTGGCAAGTGTGAGTGTGCACCGCTGTGCAAACAAATGATCTACCTTGTTAGCTTTCAAAGAAAATAACGTGTCAAGGTGCTTTCATTTTAGGAAGGAGCTTATACCAAAAAACTGTCTCTAAGCATCAGAGAAAGCAATCAGTGAGTCTTCTTTGAATGTACATTGATTATACAAAAGTATACCTTAGAATATTTGTAAATTAGCATACTAACAGGACATTTTTACGGTATAAGCTGTTATCGTTTCATAAGGCTAAATTAAGGCGTGGCAGGTGATGGACATGGACACTACTCAAAAATGAACTTCTATATTTGAGTATGCTCCATAAAGGGAAAAAAACCTTCTGACAGGATTCTCATGGAAAAGGGATAATTTTGTTTGAAAAAAAACTATTTCCCTAGCAAGTACACATGAAAGCAGAGTTTTCTGAATGCAAAAAGTAGCAAAAACAGAAAACTTTTCTTCCTATTACGCATAACGCGTTCTAATAAGTAAGCCAGTATCAAGTGTCTTCCATGCTTCCATAGTAACAAAAAAAATGTTTCTATATGAAATTTGCTGAAACTGCCAACTTTATTTCACAGGGGAAAGTTTGAGTTGAAAAAAAAAGTATTCATCAGCACGGGCATCAGCAGAAAAAAAGTGTTAGTTGTGCATACACCGTATATAATGAAATCAAAAGGGACGAGTTTTCCGTGTCTGTCATCTCGCTCATCATTAACGGAGTACATCATGAGAGCCAAAATGAGGAGTAATTTGGTCTACTTTTTTCGTGTCTTTAAGTTCAAAAAAATCTAGAGGCACATGTCAGCAAAAAAAACATGGGGTTCGCAAAATGTTATTTTTTTTCGGTGCAAAATTATACCTGAATGCACGCCCTGTCCCATAAGCCTTTCGGCCTTTTCATCAAATTTCTTTGCAAAAGTTTGAAAAAATACATGGTTATGGGTTATTAAAATAATTTTAAAAGATGAAAGGATTTAACAGGCTTTTAGAAAATCTATTTAAACAATTCTACCCAGTGTTTATACCAGGGATGTACACGCTAATGCGTAATATGACATGAAACGTACCGTGCACTTTAGCATAGTCTTGTGCACTATGCTAGTACAACATGAAAAAAATATGTGAAGACAAATAACTTTTTTAACAAATCAGGAATGCTGTTCTCGACAGGCAAGTAAATAGTTTGTATTGAGTAAAAAGGTAGAGTTTTTTTATGTCTCCCATTAGAAACAGGGGAACAAGCCGTTGAGTGTGAAGAAGAGGTATGACGCTGCACTGGTGGTATTTTGGAACTCATCCAAAAAATGTCTTTCCAGAAGATAACTATTCAAGTAATCCGTTTGTAGACAGACTGATAATAATTTTCTACCAGAGATTTGCTTGTTGAACAGCAAATGCTTTGGCATCAGGGCATAAAATCAGGAAGAAGACGGAAAAACAAGGGATGCTGACAGAAGAACGACTTTCTTTCAGACTCAAACATTTGAATGAGTGAAATGTTAGTACTCGAAGTCTTGATGCGTTTTGGGAGAAAAATTGTTAAGCCATTTTTGTAGAACAAAGGCCAATCAAAAAGTCAAAATACGCATAATTTTTCGTTTTGTTTGGATATATTTGCGAGTAACTTTTAAGTTAAAAAATCTCATGAATACAACATAATGCATTGTATGAAAAAAAAAAAAAAAACTCGGCAACTCGTCCAAGCCCGGTAATTCTTCATGGCTTATTTATCTCCCATTGAAAATCTGTCTGAAATTGAAAAGAATGACAGGGTTCATTAGAAGAAGATTACATTTTGTAGTTGTACGATTTGCACATTGAAATATAGTCATTTTATGACGAGACCCCTCCAGAGATCAACATTATTTTTCTGGTAGAGAAAAAAGGTTAAAACATGTGTCTTGGATGTGATGTGTGCCTAATTAATTACATACTACGTATATTACTCACGCTCGTCAATGGTTTGTTGTTGTTTTTAACTAAAAGCTGACCAGACGGCTAACTTCACAAAGCTGAAGCGAATCATACAACTTCACGTCAATGTCATTTTCATGCAAGTCGAGAGGAGCTCACACTCAAAAATCTTCTTTAGCACAATATCTCATTACGATGGTAATTTGAAGCGGAGTTTTCGCTGTAAAGTGTTCAAACATTGTAACTTTTTGAGCATCAAGTGGATTTTCATGAGCAGATTCACCATGCAATTTATGCAGTTAGACCGGTCCAGAACCTAAAACAAGATGCGTACGGATGAAGAAAATGTAAATTGATTCAACTTATCCATAGATTTATGCACAACTTTTTTGTTTCTTTAAAAGCTTGCAATGGATGTGATATACTGCTGAGTAACACGTGAAAAACATTTCCTTTCAGATTACTCTTACATAAAAACATGAGCACTGGCTAATAAAGGTGTTAAATTCTGAGGTTCTGAGTACGCACAAATTGTCAAGTCTTGTTTATCAACTTTTTGTTCAACAGACTGAGAAGATTAGGAATTATGCCTAACAAAATCTGCAAAATTATCACAGATTAGATTTGTAATTTGTGTCAAAATGGTGCGTATAAAAGTACACAAAACAATTGGGTTTTTGCTGGAAAACAAAATTATAATCTGGTCATTTGCATAATTATCTTCAAGTGAAAAGCCGAAACATTTATATAGCTTGAGAAAGAAAGTTTTTTTATGCACTTTTATAAACAAAAAACGAAACCGCCTTAAACTGACTCATAAGCTATTGATGAGAGAGAAAAAACCGGCTAACTATTTTTGATTGTGTCTTGATAACTAATGATTTGACCTAATGATGGCAAATTGATTGGGTGGTGCTTTTTCAAAAATATCTGACATGATGATAGTTCAAGTTTCTAAATCCATACTTGGACCGAAGAGAAAAAAATAAGAACTCTTTTCTCGCGATGTAATCAAATATTACGCACTTCATTTTGGGCAGTGTCTTTCGCTATTTAAATGGTCAAAGAACAACCTTGTATTTAAATCTGTTCCGAGAATGACTAGGAAAAAAAATTCTTTTTTGGTCGATCAGCAACCAGTCATGAGTAGACAATCATATGAAAAAAATAGTCTATCACTGCATTCTGTATCCTGTTACTGTGTGTAGTACCTGATGGTGGTAAAAAGTCTCCCACCTGCCAATAGAGTATGCAAATGTGAACATAAATCCTCATCATCATATACCCGCCAGGGATTTTTTTTTGATAAAAGTGGTGAGATGTGTCTCCTCTCTGACAAACACTTCTACGAACTAGCCTTTTGATACTGATTCACCTTTTGGTATTCCCAAGGCCTCGACAAAGAATGCAATTTTTGCGTTGGTGGGGCGCTGGGTGGATGGGACTCCTGATAAGGCTGATAGCACGGGAGGATCATTTTTATTGTTGNTTGGTGGGGCGCTGGGTGGATGGGACTCCTGATAAGGCTGATAGCACGGGAGGATCATTTTTATTGTTGCACAAGAGTGAGCGATGGAGCCGTACATAGTTTATCTGTTTTTTTTTTTTATGATTAGGAGTACAATGCAAGATTTTTTGTGTGTAATGCCAATGCCTTGATTACCTGGTATGAGGCTATAAGCACTTGTTAAAAAAAGGCAATTAATATTTTTCTATGCATTTTGTATGCTCAGTTGGAGAAAAATTTCAAGTATGGGTTAGAATATGAAAGATATGTCTTTTTATGGTTTACAACTGCAGTTTATTATCCATTTCCTGAGCTGTCTGCAGGAAACGAAAGCTGTATGAAAATCTACTGTCATTTAATAGGTTTCCAGGTTTTTTTATTGTACATTAGTGAAATTAGTTTTTTTTTTGCTGGAATTGATTAGAAGGTGGATATGGGATTCTGCCAAGTTAAAGTACAATGTATGTCGTAACATTCGGGAATTAGGTTTGAAAAAAATAATACCATTTAGATCTGCGATTTGGGTGAATAATACCCAGAATTTAGTCATAAAGCTAGCTGTGCTTTGTTGGGAAAACGAGATAATTCTGGGCGATTGGTTTATATAACTTTTCGTTTTTGCTCTATTATTTTCATTTTTTTTACCAGACTGGTGCCCTGAAAGCTATGTAAATAGAGCGATAATGAGCTAAATTGTCAATAGACTACGTAATAATACACCTTCCTAATGGTCTCATACATTGCTCCGTGAAAACAAACTAATCAAAATATGATTGAGGACAATGAACCAGTTCCGTTTGGCTTTCACAATTCAACAACAGCCTTTCCAAAGAAAATACTATATTCACCAGTTTAAACTGCATCTTACTTTTTTGGGCATTTAGTATGAAAACTATTTGCTTTATTTATCGTGCAAAAAAATCTTCTCCTTTTATGTAATTTATTATACAATTCATACATACAAAATACATGCATCCAAGTTATACTTATGCTCAGGTATAAACCATCAATCGTGGTTTTTTGTAATAAATTTCCTATCATATTTCTCTTTTTACATTTTGGGACAACCAAGAAAAAGGCTAATGATTTATACTTCCTCTATTTTCTCCTTCCCAATATTTTTCTGCCTCTTTGAAGATGTAAACGAAAACAAGTATTTCTTAAGCTTAAATCATATCGTCATCATCAACCTATCATAAGATTAAAGAAGGTTGGCAGGAACATTAGTAAAAATTACTTTATTGCTTGCCTACCCACCATCCATAGCCCAAGCCAAACTCATACAAATAAAACCACGTTTTTTCATCAATATATTTTTTTTTACTACTGGAAAGATTTTTTTTTTCTTTTTTAAATCCGTTGGCTCCATGATCGCTCCTGTATGAGCTATTTCCATAGGTAGTTATCTGTCTGAGAATGAGTATAAAGTAGTATTTTATGTTCTCAAGAAAAAAACCCAAACTTGAGCATTTTCTTTCCTCCTTTGTAAGGTAGCAATAGCAACAGTGTATATTATTCCATACAACTTTTTTCGCTTTTTGAAACCGCTCTGGCATGCAAAATAACGTACAAACCATTTACTTGTTCTTTTCACACACAAACATCATCATCAAAATATAGAGCATTTTATGACATGTCTTTTTTTCCCTGGCTTTCAGTTTCTCTCCTGCTTGAAACTATTTGGCAAAGGAAACAGAGTACGATATGCAATCCGCAGAAACTACTGCAGTATCACAGAGAAAAAGAAATAACTACTAGCCATTAAATCAATGAAACAAGCTGTATGTTTGTGGACTGTAATGTCTGCCGTTTTCTAATGTCCTCTGAGTTTGTGAGAGTGACTTGAGAAATACTTGTCTGAAGAAATATAAAATCCATTTTGAACAGAAAGCTTATTTTCAGCATCAGTTGTTCAACATTACGAGTAAAGTGTGTAGTTTAGAGAGAAGCAATGCTGTGTTTTTATTACCCGAAAAAAAATATACGTAGCTATTTTCGCTGAAAAGCCAATAAGCTTAGAAAAACACATGAGATGCACATTTTGTTAAAGAAAACGAAGAAGATTGTTGAAAATGGTTATAGCAAATCTTAATCTGATTCGCAAAGGAAAGTCATTGAAAAGCGCACACACACGACGATGCAGATTCCTACGTAGAGTTTACATAACTGCTCCTTATATCCTCCCACACTGTCGTTCTCAAGTTAGTTAAAAGTAGTTCAAGAAGCAGAACATTGGAACGGTGAACAAGGGAGTAATTTATTATGCATAGAGTAATATCGTTTTGTTTGTTTCGCTGGTTTTTTTTGTATGAAGAAAGAAAATCTCATTCAGTAACTAACTCAGGAACAGTAACAGCCCATATTTTTGTTTATCTTTGAGAAAGAAGGCGGAGAGGAAGAAGATGACAAAAGATTACAAAAAGGAAGTAATACTTGTATGAAATTGCTGTACAATGTACAAAGTTCTTTTTCAGCTTATTGCTTGAGGTGAAGTGTCACAATCAGAGGAATATTACAAATTATATGAACTAAACTTCCAAAAATGAAAGCACTTTATTTTTATTAATATTCAAGCTATAGTCTTTGTAATGGAAAATGAACTATAAAAAAACCTACCGTTTTGTTTGCTACAAATAAATAAATAACCCGGATCAATGAACTAGCCTAGTTTATATTTTTGTCTCTGTTGATTTCTTTTGCGTAACAGTTTGAACTAAGTAAAAGCATAAATATACCCGGTCTACAAGTTATGTACGTTCCACGCTTTTCCGATAGCAATCTAAACTCAACTACATGTTCATATATAGAAAAAATATATTAAAAGTGTTGTGCAATACTGAATAAAATTTCATGCAACACGGTCGTAACAATGAATGGGTATGTCGTGATACAAAAAAAAATCATGTGGGGAACATCAATTTTTCAAACATTAAAAAAAATCTTGTTGTTCAGCTATTTTATCCATTGTTGGCATGCCTATCAGAGTAAAATATCTTAACCACGAGACACACACAATGGCAACCAGCCTTCAACTTCGATCAGTTTTAAAATGCTGGTGACATCATGTGAACAAGGAGAGAATAGCTTATGACATAT
>JAAXOA010003077.1:0-12079 GCA_036561885.1 Salina celebensis
AACGTGTTCTTAGTAATTTCTTGGAAAAGTTAACTCTATTGACATTCTATACCGAACGATTTAGCCAGGTGAAAGTGGCAAAGAAAAGATTTGTGAATTGTTTGTAGATGCGCCTACTGGACAATTGTTGGAATGAACTGAAAACTGGAGCATCAAAAGAAAACATGCTATAAAAAAAAGAACTGCCATTTCATGTTCGTTTTTTAAAAATTTGTTGACTGAAGACACGCTGTTTGACTGCATACGATGGAGGTAGTGACGAGTCTGTCATTCATCAGAAAGGGAAAAGAAACATAGCTTTCTCTTAACAAAGGACTTGCGTTATTTTCGTAACGAAAATCACAGACCATACAAGAGAAAAAAAAATGAAGCGATGTGAAGAACACAATACAACCGTGTATCTAATGGATTGTAGATAAGTAATTGTGAGAGCGCAGTGGAAGGTGGATAGCTTTTTTTTGCCGTGTATGCAAAATAAAGTAGCAATACAGGGAACTGATAAAAGTGAAAGAGAAATCGTGAGAGAGTGTGTGTGAGGGAGAGAGACAAAGGAGAAAAATAAGTTGATTGGATTGTTGTCCTTTCTTTTCTCACCGTGATGGGTGGTGGAGCCAGTGTGAATAAGAGTAAAGGTCAGGATGACTCTTCAGACTCGCGCAATGCCCAACGGGAGAGCGGATCCAGCCAGCAGAAAAAGTCGGGGTTCCGAATGCATCGGAAGAAGAAGCAGAAGGACTCTTCTAGACAGACCACAAGTTCTGGTGGTGGCGGTAGCCTCGTTCGTCCATTCGGCGGTTCCATGGGCAAATCTGACAAGGGGAAAATAATTTGTGAGTAAATTGTAATTAAAATCATTATTGTTTCTAAACTACTTCACTTTTTTTTATTGCATTGCTAAATTGCTTCCGTTTACGATTTTCAACCCAAACCCAACATTGCTTAGTAGTATGAGACTTTTTTTTGTAGTACAAAAAGTTCCGGCACAATTGCTATCACATTCTTTTTTTAGTTCTATTCCCCCATTTTAAATGTTTGTTGTCGTTCTTTCACTTTGTAGACTAGATTGGCAACACCATACAAAATATGTACTGTAGATATGTTTACATAAGAGAAATACATACGCAAAAAACGGTTTGATTGCTCAAACACATACATACTGCAGATTCAAGAAGTTGTCTAAATGGCACCGGAAAATGAATATAATAATATTATTATTAATCGCTAACAAATATGTAGAACTCCCCCTTAGAACACCTTTCATTTTGCCATTTTTCTTTACGTCATAGTTTCTTCATAACTTTGGTATTCTTTCTGAAACATGCTACCGTCGCGTAAACGTTTTGATACATGCATACTTGCGACGCAAGAGTTACTTCGTAACTAAGAGTAATTTCGTTGCAAGCCCAGCATACTTGTTGTCTGAGTCGGAGAGACGCACGGCTACACTTGTCCAATAGGTGAAAGTTGCCCCCCTCTCTACGGAAACCAGACTGTGAAGATTTACAAAAGAATATGACGCCATGCTCGCCTTTTCTCTAACTTTCGTGTCGTCTGTCTTGCATATGCACTCTTCTGAATAAACGGCAGCAGCACATCAATAGTTAATTCCAGGTGATTTTATGGCCTAGAAGTCAGGTAATCTCACGCTTAACTCTTACTTTTTTTTCCTCTTTTTTTTCGTGCTTCAAACTTTATGACCCAACTGTGTTGCCGTTGCTTCATAAGACTTTTTCATCATGATGACGCTTTTTACAAAATAAACAAAGTTTATTTATTTTTTCCTTTTATATTATCACAACCGTTATGAGCTATGACTTAAGAAAGTAGTCAGTTGTAATTCTTGTTCTACAGTTGATCTAAAGCACACATGACGGTGGTGAGCCATATCATTACAAACTTTTTTAGGGGAAAGTTGTACTGGCTAAGCTGCAGGGATTGTTGTGTGGACTGGCCAAACACAAACCGATTGCGAGTGAGTGTTTGCCAGCAATGCGTCAATAACCCAGTTTATTGAATAGTTTTATTGAGAATAAGTGAGAGGAAAATGATATTATTATCGGTGGTGCCCAAACACTACCACATACCATTAAACGCCAAAGGGAGCCACACGTAATCTGTTCCTTTCACCTTTTCTCTTGTCCCCAAATTTTACGATAATTTCATTTGGTCGATTAGACCGGTTTCACTCGTCAATGACGACTAAGAGTTGGAAGTGACGACAACTCGGGCTCTCTGCTCAATATTTTATTCTCAGTTTTCATTTGGTTACCACTCATGTTGGATGCGGTGAAGGTTATTTTCAGAAAACTATTTCATACTTTTTTTGTGTCACTGAAGATGAAGCTTGTGTAAAAAGTGATTCTTCCTTGATTACCAGAAGTGGCTATTTTGTGCATAATCGGAATAAACCCCCGGAATCAGAAATTTAAAAAACTGTTCAACGATATAGTTCCAAAAGTGAAATTTTAAACCAAACCTTATATTCAAAATGAGCAGTGGCGTATTCATGTTCGACTGTTGTAAGTAATGGAGTTTACCTCTTCCTTCTCTGCTTCTAACCTAATAACCTGTATTCTTCCTAATTAACTGAAGTTAACCATTATTTTCTTCCTTTCCGTGTTTTGTCTCCGGCTACATAACGTAACCCAGTTGCTGATACTAACATTATCATTATGAAGTTATATTTCTTACTGCAAGCAAATTAATTTCATGTATCATTGAAAGCTGTAGCTTTGGGAGTCAGCGGAAGAAGAAGAAAAGCTCTCAGAAAATCTTACCGTCTTAAGTTGAAGTGCATAACCACATCATTACAGTTTTTCATTTATGTAACCAGTCTATCTCTAAACTATTGGCCCTTTAAGAGTCTTCCAGTGTATTTCGTTCTTTTGATATTATTTTCACTAAGTGTTTATATCTCAATATCTACTCCAAGAAACCAAAATGACTCCTAGCGTAGAAAATCATGACAGAAAAACGTTTTTATTCCTTTTGCCCTAACAGCGTAGAAAAGCTGGAAAGAAAAATATATTTTGATGTAAAGGCTCCGATTGGTAAACAAGAGATGCAACAAACAGCAAATTGAGATGTGAATTGATTTATATCACTTGGTTTGTCTATCGTTTCATTTCCTGTGATCTTGTTCCTCTCAAATACGTTTTACTCATTCTCCCCCGGTGGTGCGTCTTCATCAGCAAGATCATTGCAGCTCTCAAAAGCCATCGATTTATATTGTCGTTATGATTGCCTCCGTTTGGCTTCAATCGTTGGCCAACGAGGGAAAAGGTAATTTAATGGAATTTTACACTCTGTCTTCACCCTTCTTATCCTACTACTTGGAATCCACCACAACCTGAGAAAATCCAAAAAAAAATTGTTGCAGAGAAACGTATGTAGCATTTGTGAAAAGGATCACTCTCGAAGAACATGTAGTGTTAGAGAAACAAGCATGGTTTATTCTCGGCAAGAGATTCCGCGTGTAAAAGTAGCGTAGGGAGTTCATTTCTATTTGGAAGACACAGGAGGTGATGCTACTGGGGCAACGTTTGACCGCATGATACCTTTGTTGGATAAGATATTGTACTATCACTGTGCACAGCTATATTGAAAGAATAAAAAAAACTGCAGTAAAAGAGAAAAGAATGTGGCTCTGCTTATGTAATTCCGGATTCTTGTATTTTGCGAGTTTCTTTTATTGCCACCAAATAAAACCGACTGTCTGCACTTTTGTCCGTTTTTGCCAGTATTTAGGTCACTACTCTTTAATCCAAGTCGTTACATTCTCTTCATCTCGTGAAATCGCTCGCAAGAACACATGCCACCAGACTTTTGTTTTTCCCCTTTCTATGTCGGTTGTAACTGTCATTTGTGCGCTGTAAACGCTTCTTATGCAAATACTTTTATGACGATGGGACCTGGAATACGCGTACTTTCTATTCGATAGTAATATTGTGGTACTAGAATATGAATCAACTGTATTTTAGACAACTTCATGTTTTCATCAGACATAAATCTCAATACGAAGAGCTTTGCAGTCGTCCTACTTAAACATAGCATGGTTTCTCTAGAAAAAGGTTCACTTCAGGTTAACTTTCACTTAGTCCGTAAGGACCATTTTGAACGGTATTTTCTAGATTTACGCATGACATTTGTGATGTTTGAGTAAAAAACACACACAAGAATGTCGTAGTTCATGAATGTGTAATTGTTTGAGGTCGCGGACGGGGCCTAAACAGTAACTGTAATCAATGGAGGCATATGGAACCAGAAGGAATTCATACACCATGGTGGTATTTGACTTTCCCATGGGTGCCGTTGCACATAACCCCGTTGTTGCACACAAAATAACAAACAACATCTCCTCTGTCCTGTAACGAATTTTGTTCAACCGTTTAACAAATTGGGCATATCCATAGACATGACATTTTTAATGAAAAGTTCAGAGATAAAAGACACCCAAATTACATAACGACACTCTCATACATCTGCTTAAAGAATGGATAATTGTCCACTTGATTTTGTGAATCAAACGATATGCAAAGCGACAAAAGCTATTAATCTTTTGGTTGAGTAAATAAGTTAATGAATCACATAGCGACGCACTGGCTTTCCAATTGTGTTCTGTTCTGCCAGTGGTAGTTCTTCTAGTTGGTTTTTCCAAAACCAATTTACCTACAACTTTAATACACAAAGCAGTGGCAAATATTGCACTATATTTACAAGTTGTAGAAAATATTACTTAACGTAGATCTGAAAATGGCAGTAGAATTTCAACATAGTACCTATCTTTGAGTAATCATCTTTGAACACTTCATAAAAACCTATGCATACATAGGCTTGATGGAATTTTTGGTTCTTTCAACTCAGACGTCCAACGACGACATTAGTTTCGCAAAGGGAAATTCTGAAATTGTAATGGACTTCATAACTTTTCATTTCTCATCCCAGTCACTTTCCTGCGTTTTATGCACAGCTCCGTACCTTTTTTATAGCGCTCCAAACATAAAGCTTTCTTGATTGAAAGTGAATGCAAAAGAAAAAAGACGACAACAGAAAAATATAGATAGATAAAAACTTTTTATGTGTTCTTTCCGTCTTCATACAAAAAAGGGACGCAAAGACGACGGACATGACTAGCTTTCTCCTCTTATTCTACCGGTCCCCGTCCTCTGCTTTTAGTACAATCAGAAAGACATTTTGGTGAAAAAAACCATTAAAGGCAGACTAAATCGAAATAGAATACGAAAAGGGAAAGCCATTCATGATAGTCGTCAATCTTACTTTTACTTACAAGTACAGAGTTGTCACATTTATGACAGAAGCCATGATATTATTCCTGATTTTTAAGATTCGTCTGTAGGATCGAAGTTGCAGAAGAGGCTGATTTTACGAAGGGATAAAATTATTGAACCCATTTATCCAAATGTAGAAGAATTTGGAGGACTTAATTTTCCATGATGATAATGAATTGTTCTTGTAAAAACGAATAAAATTTGGGAAGAATGAAAGGGGCTCCACAAATTCAGCATTGATTGCAGCGTTATTATTCTGTGACAGTACACAAAAATGTAGAGCGCCAAGTTCTTCAGTCTGTGGTAAAATGTTAGGGAGCTGGTAGCTGCCATAGTCAAATGCAGACTCCAACTTTTATCTTTTGCTTTCAGTAATAAAAAATTGCGTCTAATATGAAAGGGTTGACACTAAAGAAATAAGTGCTTACTCCTGTCGCTCTTTTATTGTGTAGGCCTCTATAACTTTCAGCGCATTGAAGAACAAACAGGAGTCGGCATAATACACAAAAAAAACGAATAAAATTTGGGAAGAATGAAAGGGGCTCCACAAATTCAGCATTGATTGCAGCGTTATTATTCTGTGACAGTACACAAAATGTAGAGCACCGCGTTCTTCAGTCTGTGGTAAAATGTTAGGGAGCTGGTAGCTGCCATAGTCAAAGGCAGACTCCAACTTTTATCTTTTGCTTTCAGTAATAAAAAATTGCGTCTAATATGAATGGGTTGACACTAAAGAAATAAGTGCTTACTCCTGTCGCTCTTTTATTGTGTAGGCCTCTATAACTTTCAGCGCATTGAAGAACAAACAGGAGTCGGCATAATACACAAGGAAGATTTATAAGCCGTCTCAAAACTAGATGACGGTTAGGTGGGTGCCACTTTCAGTATAGCTCGGATGCAAGAAAGTATTAAATGTGAAGAAACTTCATTGTATTTAAGATGGGAATAATGGTAGGGATGGTGTGGTGGCATATAGAGTAAGGAATATGGATTGTTTCTTGCATTTTTGTGCCGACAGAAGGAAAAGTAGTACTATGTATTTCAGTTTTTGTGTTTTGTCAGTGTCATACGTTATTCATCTGGGTTAATAAAACAGGGACTCATGCTTAATGGGAGATCTCGAAAGGGCGGATTAGTTCGCAGCCAGCTTACGATCGCAAATTGATTAATGACAGAAACCTATCCATCCTTCATTTTGGGTGAAGTTAGCAATTACCACTGTTCAACCTTGCTAATTAATAATTATTCGGGCGTTCATTATTTAGCAAGGGCTATTTCCGAAGCTTTTTCGTTACGGGTATACGTTGAGAAACATATTGGTCGCCTAATGACACAAACAAACGATACTGCCAGAGATGATCAGGAAAATTACAAATTCTCAATCCATCTAACACCATTGTATTATTAGAGACCCAAAAAACAGGCTCACGCAAAATATGACATGAAAATTATGCATTAGGGGTATACGTAATTAGGAAGTCCTGAAACCAAACCCATTTTCAAACTACAAAGTAAAAAAGTCATAATTAGGGCGATAGAGAAATTCTTTTCGGTACTGTGCAAACAAAACTCCATACTCATGTTATTTGGCACTTTCTTTTTCGTTTGAGGCTTTCCCCCTAATCTTCATTTACGAACCTCCTCGTGTCGTTTTTTCGCGTGTTAGTCACTACGTGCACACATGGCAGAATGAACAGAACAGAACAGATCGTGAACAGAATTGGCTTTGTTGCGCTTTGTGATGTTACTTTGTAAAGCACTTTTGAAAATTTATAATCAAAGGAAAAGGGCATAAACCGTAAACTCCTGATCTCCAAATCAGGTAACCTCACCTGTAAAGCCTCTCAACCTTTGACAGTTGTTTCCAATTCTAACTAATTAAGTCAAAGAATTACAAATATGCACCTGGTTTGATTTATTTGTATTTTGCTGTAGAATTTCACTTCAAGATTGGTAAATGAGGATTATAAACTAAAAATATAATTTTATGATCTGTGAGGACGAAAAGGCAATTTAATCCTCATTGATTTTCCATTATATGTAGCATAACAAATTAGCAGAAATACTAATTTTAACTTATGTGATTATTTCAAACAAATAGACGAGTACAAAAGCTGTTGTAGCACTCAAACAAAACAATAATGCCAAACGAAGCACTGAGAACATGCTACTGAAGTTAAATGTCACATAGTAACTTGCCCCCAAGTAGTTCGAAAAGAAAGACAAATTAATGATTTTTTTAATTGAATTTATTCCATTGTGCCATACAAATATTCTGTTAACTTCAAGCTATACTACTTGTTCCGAAAATAGTTATTGTGACATTCGATGTTCGAAAGTTGCAGGAATCCAAGCGATACATGGATACAATAATAATACATATTATAATCTCACGCTCCGAGCATTGTTATTGTTACACTATACTGTTTCGAAGGATACTATACTATACCACCGAAGTGATGTAATCATGCATGAAGCAACCTTTCCTTACATAATATCTCATAGAAACCAAGCCAGTATCTTATTGAAAGAAACGTTTACAACAAAAGACTGTCTTGATTCATATTCTTCTTCTGACCTTCTTTTATGAGTAGTCCATTGCCGTTATGCGTAACTAAAAATGGGGGTATCCTGTACTCTAGGAGCTTGACATTGTCATCAAGTTGACACATAATTATTACACCTGACATAGCCAGGCTTATTTAAAGCGTTCTGTCCAACATGTGTTTTATATTTAAACTATGTCATCGCTTTATCACAGTAGCATTCGTAATGTTTGGAGCAGTTTATTGTCAGTGTTCCTCCCGGGGTTCTTAAACTTTATGAGGCTTTAGGCGGATAGCGCAATGAGACAAAAGCGCATTTGTGAAATGAGCCAAAGGTCCTTTTGCTTTCCCCAATGCGCAATTGTCCGTTTTGCGATTTTGATCAAAAGCGCTATCCAACCAAAGCGATTTTGGACCTTTGCCTTTATTTTACAAAATGTACTTTCTTCCTTTTGCCATTTACGTACGCACTCTATAGACAGACCCCTTCGGACGGTTATTCTAGGAAACTGCCTAATTTAGCTGAGGTCTGAGGCTACCAAAAATTGATGAGATACGTTGGCAAAGATGTGATCTCGCTTATTCCATTTTTGCTGTACCTGTGGATCCTTCCCAGACACTAGGTGTTGAAGTTAACACCGGCAGACTCGTCCAGAGGCCAAAACTGAAAAAGGCAGTTACGCAAAGTATGCAGTGGCACAGCATAGAAATCCCTATTTGGTTGTCTATTAATGATCCGATTGCATTCGAATCAACGAAAAACACTTCCTAATGGGACATCGTGGGTCAAGGGTCAGGAATAATAAATGATTTGCACAAGTAGGAATGGACGACCTTAAATACAATTGATTGGTAAACGAATAATATCTTCATAGTAAGCCGTGATGGGCCATATTCTTTTATTCCCTCTGCATTGACAATGATCGCAGCTTCGTCTCTTCGTGCAAGCTTTACAGCTTCTATTTTGTTATGGTTAAGGCTTGGTTGCCCATAGAATGGGTTAAATGACTGTGAGTTTAAGAGAATACATATTGGGATATTTGGTTTTCCTTTTGCGAAAGGAAATAGCTTCGTTAGAGAAAAGGTGGCTCGCAGAACTTGATAGACTACATCTTTTGTGTGTGTTTGCCATTCAATATTCTAGACACTTTCCTGGGGATGTTTCGCTATTTTTTCTACTAATGAATTGCTGCTGAGGTATTGCAAACAAAAGCTTGTGTTGTGATAGCGTATTTCAAACATAAAGTTTGCTCAATATAATCCATGCATGCGAAGGTTGACGTGCAGAGATTTATTTTTGTGCATTTATTACAAGATATCTGCCAACTTCTTGTTTTTACCACAACAACAATAGTACAGCATAGGTAAACATGTACAAAAATAAATCTTCTTGTCATGTAAAACCTTTGAAATGAAATGTGAAAGTCATGCGAAAGTATATGTAAGGAGATTATAACTAGCATTTGATCGACCAAGTAGCCGTCCCTCTTGGAAGAAAATTGCCGCAGCATTGAATAGAAACTGAAATGTTGCGCATAACCAAATACATGCACTGCGGATCCGACCGAGACGATATTTCCAGGTACAACCGGAGTTCCAAATGAACATTTGTGTGCATGTATTGTTAGGGTAGTCGATTTTCAGCATGCACGCGACCAGGTCATTATGTAGTATTGGCAAAAGTAATGGATTAAAATGAGTTATCCCAACTTGAAGGATGAACAGTAATGCAAATTTGTTTAAATGGGGACCACAGGAACACGGAAATACGTCGTACACCAAACGTGACAAATTTACGGTTTGAGGAACTTTCTTTCAACGAGATTGTCAAACGATAAGATTGAAGAGTGTTATGTCGTATATATGGAGAAAGTTATAACTCATGCTTAAACACAATACTATAAAGTATAGTATCAGTTTATCAGTAACGCCATTGTTACATTCACAACCGTTATCATAGTATTTGAAACCATTTTTGATTGTGTATGATGACCTGGGTGTTATCTGATGATATGAGTGTGCATTCCAGAAGCATTTGACTTGGTGTTGACAATGATTTCACGCTGCATGCAAAATCACACTTCTTTTAAGATTTTATCTATGACCACAAACTGCAGAGGTGACTTGGTCATCCCTAATCTACATCATATGACAATAGTAAAGAATAGGAAGTGCCATCAGAATCAGATATTTGACATATCGTGTGAAACTGTGGTAAAATATTTGCGTCACTGACGAAATCAAGCCCGTATAAATGTGGAAGCAAAATCAGAAAACATACCATGCCTCAGATTTACTTTCGTCACAGGAACAATTCTTTCGAATATTCTTGCACTAATATAACCAGTATGTTATGATGTAAGAGATTGAAATCTCGATGCACCACAGTCGAACAGTCCAAGTAAGCGCCCAATGACGCTAGAATTTTCTCCTCTTTGTGATATAGAATAAGGGCTAATTGAGACAAGTAAAGAACCACAGTTAAGTCTACTTCAAACTTTTAAGAGTCGAACAGTCCAAGTAAGCGCCCAATGACGCTAGAATTTTCTCCTCTTTGTGATATAGAATAAGGGCTAATTGAGACAAGTAAAGAACCACAGTTAAGTCTACTTCAAACTTTTACTAAAATTAGCGAGCTTCCCACATAGATGTTCAAATGTTTCAAATTCATTTATGTTTTCTGTTTCATTTTCTTCCCGTTTCTTCCATCGTCTTATTAGACATTCTGTCCACTTATATTTTGACGTATTTTAGTGTTTAGTGGACGAATTTTTGCTTAATATTTCTGCTTATGCGAAGGAGAAAGTTGCCAGCGAAAGAAAATACATGCTGGCACAATTTCAACAAAGAATTAGCCTTGACAGTTTTTGCTTGGATTTATGGAGGGGGAAGTAGTTTTAGAATACTTTTTGTAGCGTTAGCATTATTTCCATCTTTTTCAGGCAAATTCAAATGGAAAAAAGTGCTTTGTAAAAAACGTCATTTTTAAGCTATTTCCACATTTTATCTCGTACTGCAATGATCAGCTATCTTAATAAGTGCTCCAGAAAAATGCGGGAATGGAACAGCCTTAAAATAAGGATACAATTATTTGAATGCTTACTACAAACACGTTTTACAATTTTTATACAAAGAAAATCATATTGGAAATGGTTTTAATACGCTTTCAAACATGTGTGTGAGCGCATATGTTTGGCACACTTTACCCTGTANTATTGGAAATGGTTTTAATACGCTTTCAAACATGTGTGTGAGCGCATATGTTTGGCACACTTTACCCTGTACTTTCTTCGCGGAATTTGGTAATACATGCTCACCCGCTCTAGATATGGCTTAACGCTACAAATTTTTATCTACAAACTATCCATTATGACTTCACAATGTTAAAAATGCAGCAAAACTTCTTAGGTAGGATATGAATAAATGACACCATCGTTACAAGATGTATAGTTTTGCGAATGCACAGGTCGTGGTTATCGTATGCATTCGAAATTTCATATGAAATGTTGTCGATGTTCCTAAAACTTGGCAAACCGCAAGCTTGAAACGAAAGTCTTGTCAACTGAGCAGTCGGATCGTCGAACTATGTACGATCATTGCACTATGCAACTTTTCATACATCACATAATTACTAGGGTAAATTTAAGTAGCCAAAAGTCCGCGGAAGGGGCAAGTGTAGATGATATGGAAATGAGAGCATGAACATCCCAGTGTCCCGTGTAATTGAAATTAAACAATGTTGTCCTACGCTTCTTTGCCGAGAGCTCATCGGAAATCGTCATTACCTTAATCAGCAGTTTCTTATTTAGGGATTCTGACATATTCAGGTTTCAAAAAAGAGCCTGAACATCAATTGGGATCTTCTACTCGGTTTCAAATATCGCTTCACTTTGTTGGGTAAAAAATGGTCATAGGCAATATTTGTGGACTACAATCAACAATGGACATGCGGCCAGACAAAGGAATCAATGCCAATACTTGCTAACGGTTGTTTTACTTCTGAATAGTGAATAGTAATAAACAATAGCAAGCGAAATGAAAATATGTATAAAGTACGAAGTTAAACATTTAGGAACCTGTTTGACAGCAATTCCGGTGCTAGTTAAAGCAGGGAAATATAAACAATTTCCGTTTGCTTGATTGATGTATGTGATTTCATGGATCATTACGTTGGATATGCTGATATTATATTAGCCCCTCTTAACACCACTTTTTCCTCGTTTTCTCTAAATTATAGCCCCTCGT
>JAAXOA010003078.1:0-12079 GCA_036561885.1 Salina celebensis
TTAACTTGAGCCTGTTCATCTGCCATTTTGGTTCTTGGACCGGCCGTATTGCACAGTAGGATTGACTTTAAAAAATACTGTTGACGTATACTGATTTTAATTTCACTTGTAAGTGAACAGCGCATTAGGTTTAGTTTAGAAAACTTCAGATATGGTTACTAACAAGCGTCAATAGGGTTCTTAAAGTTATAAGGACGACCCCCTGATCGCGGAACTCATCCAAGTACTACTAGTTACTTATGGGCGTTTAGGATTACTAAATTAACTGATAACACGACTAAACAGTTGAACAGTTGATTGACTTATTGGCGAACAGAAGTAGAACCTACAATGATAGCAAGCAACAATCTCATCTCGATCGCTCTCTTAAACACGAATCAACATGACTTCTTCTTTTCAACGAGCTTCGACTGGCACTCAATCTCTCACGAAACAAAAACGTACAAATACCGATCGTAGTTGAACTAACAAAGAGTTCTAATTTCCATATCAAGAACTGTTTCCTCGAATCCATTTTTGTTTTAATTAACCTTTAATCTGATCGCTGTTTTGCATATATACTAATCATTGTCATAGCTCTACTCATCAGAGCTGAGAAATTAATGCAAATGCATCTTTAAGCCCCAAAATTTTCTGTCATATCCCAATTTTTATCCAGTAATTGGAATGGATGTTGATATCAGTGACTTTCTTTGTTTGAACATTAATATTTGAATTTGGAACATTTACACTTTGTCTGCATATTCAAGGGTACATGTGCCCATTAAATTTTCAAATATCTACTCATCACTAATTGTATTCTGGAATCTGGAATGTGTTTAATTTTAGTGGTGCTGCCCAGCGATTTTTTAGGAATCGATGGTCCTCTCCAACCTTCAGCTGCTGTTATCAAAGCATTGTTGGAACCCACACAAGAGTAAACAAATCTGTTTCAAACAAGTTTTTGTAACAAAATTTGCCATTTGTAAAATGATATCATTCATTTTGCAGGGTAATCGCCAGGATAATCGCAAGAAAGGACAAAAAACGGCGGAGATGCAGAAAGAAACGCCGCATGTTGATGGTGTTCCAAAGGATTTTCACTGGGGTTTCATTGAAATTGTAGATGTTTAGTGGGACACTTGTGTGTTTAGCATTTATTTAATTATCTTCAAATGGCTCACGCTCTTCTTGTAGTCCAATTGGGTATTAATGGAATGAATTAGTTTACTATGTTTAAGAAATAGATAATAGTTTAATTGACGAAATATATTGTTTTGCTGGTGCATTTTGTGTTCATATGTATATACAATATATGAGGCAATCAGTGAATAGGATTAAAGCCCGAAACGTTGGTTTTGGATTTCTTGCTGCGTTTACTTTTATTCGTTCACTTTTTGGTGTTACTTTGATATAAATGTTCTATTTCCCTGAATAACATGCATTAAACATCTTCAGCGCAATAATTATACTGTTTGCTTTCATATATCATTTAGGTTTTCCAAGGAAAAATCATATATTTTCACTAAGATTGGTGACAAGGATTTAGGGAAATTTCAAGTAGTCTAAATGAAGTTTATCACAATAATAGTCCTTCCTTGCTCTTGAACCATGAACATGACAAGCATTATGATATTCCACTACATACTTGTAGGCAGGTAGGTGTATGCAATAAGCAGATGGCAGAAATAATGGCCAAATCAGCTATAGGATTGCGGATTTATGGGCCTATCTTCCAAGCCAGACGGCACAACCTCTTTGCAACGGTGCTCTCGTAAATCTGAAGTTAAGCAGCGTGGTGCCAGTGAGCGCTCGGATAGGTGACCGTTCGATAAGAACGGGAACCCTGAGACCTGCTGGCTGTTTACTTTTTCTTCATTTTTTTCTTTTTGTAACTTATTTTTGAAACTTAACTCGTATCACTTATTACTATTCAATAATTGATGCCAGTAATATTATGATGTAATTAGTAAAATAATATTTTGTTTGTTTTATTAACTTGTAGGATATGGGTAATGAACATTTTACAGGAAATAGTATAATTCGTTGGTATACATATTAGAGATTACAAATCTTACGATATACGCTAATTGTTTTCATATAGTCAAAATTACAAACATGATATCATTATGGTTGGTCATTTTGATTTGTCCGCTTCAATAACAAATAATTTCGACAGAAAATTAAAGCACCTTCAGAGGAGTCACGCAATCTTAATACTAAAGTTGACAGTTTATACATCCGTTAGATGTTTAATATTTTTGTGCACTAGTTGATACACAGTTTGTGGCAACCTCGTTACAGAAAATCCAAGGATCACCGGGCTACCAAACTATTACCAAAAAATTTCCCTAACTCACTAACGATTGCACTGCGTCCCAAATGTGTAGGATCCCTCACCACAGTCATAAGAAGAACTGCATCAGTTATATCTAACTGATTAAGGATGTTTGTCAAATGTACGGCCAAACGGTTTTGGTCTTCAGTGCTCATTTCCTGGAGAACTTGGTAAAGAGGCTTGAACTGACGACACATTGACGTCCCCGCAATACCACCTGCTGCTGCTCCCAAAGCTATTCCTCCAGGACCCAGCATTATTCCTCCAAAAAATGACGCTACGCCAGCAATGAGCCCACCTTTCAAAGACTCTTGAAAGGTTAAATTGAGATTTTCCTGACGCGCAAGCACGTCACAAGCTTCCATAATCTCATTTACGTTGATAGGCATGTTGAAAGACTGGATTTCTGTAAATAAACATTTACAACAAACAAAAACACTAGTGGAGTGGAGGTACTGATTGGTATAAAATTTATTTATCTGTTTAAAAACACTTACTTGTTATGACAGTCTGACAAAATCAGCTGTGTTGTGTTTGGCTAGTCGCACGCTTATCTTTGAGATAATAACTTCATCACAAATACGGCTAGAACTCTGATACCGATAGTATTCAGTTCAAATACTTTTTTTATTTCATCCTTTCGTTTTCCTGGATTTTCTTCCTCTGATATCGTAACGTTTGACTTGGCTTGTGAAGTTTAGTACAGCTCAGCATAACATCACGGGATCATCTGGAGTTACGTCACTAAACACCACGATCCAGGAATTTGACCTTCATACATTGGAATGAAATTGGAACGTATGTCTTAATGATTATGATTATGCTACTGTGAGATGAAGAGTATGAGAATAGAAGAGTGTATTATTGTCATATGACGCCTCTGGCTTTTAGCAATTTTTTTATTCAACTAACTATTTCGAAACAATTAGTTTGCTACATTTATATCGTAAAAAGTAGACAAAAGTTTACTTTACAAATAAAAACATTTTCAAAGAGTGTTTTTTGTTTTATATATTAACTCTGCACATACCATACCCAATTATGCTTCCCCCCAGGGGTAATGTTGAAGCACACAAACTTCAAAAACATGTCTAGTTCTAATAACATCAAAAAATAACACAACGTGAACTTTCTTAGGCGTTGGAATTAAATGTGACAATGATATTCTTTGGGGAAGACATGTTTTTGAAATACTATGTGAATTTCACAGCAAACACTTTTATAAAATATTATCTGGATTTTGTAGTTTTTAATGCATATAAAAAAACTGAATCGGTGTTATCAAAAGAACATAGTGATGGAACATAAGATTTTTTGATTGGTGTTGGTTGGGATGTTTTTAGTCTTCCAAGAAAAAGTATTGTCCGGATCGTTTTTGTTCGGTGTCTTTGACACTGTCCAACTTGTTGATACGGGGCCTGAAGTTGTTAGGGTCACGACGGAACGTGATGCCAAGGAGTTCCAAGAATTTGTTCATACCGGTAAGCAGAGTTTGTGGCGTATTAGCAATGGTGTTAACAGAGGCCGAACCTTCAAACACGATAACGCGGTCAGCCAAGTAGGTAGCCATGATGAAATCGTGCTCCACAATAAAACCCGTCTTTTTGGCATGCAGAATAAATCTGGAGGAACAGCCACAAGAAAATAATTAATTAGCTTTTGATGTGGTAAAAATATAACTAAAATAACAAGTTCGCAAAATTACCTTTTAATAACTTTAGCCGCCACTAAACGCTGTTCAGAGTCAAGGTAAGCACTAGGTTCATCTACCAAATACACATCAGCAGGTTTTCCGAGACACAACGCGAGAGCAACACGTTGCAACTCTCCTCCAGACAAAGTTTGAACTTCATGATCGATAATGTCTTCGATACGGAGTGGCTTCATAACATCAGTAATAAACTGTGGGTGAATGTAAGCATCCCTGATTTTCTCATGCAGAAGCTGCCTAACCGTCCCGGTGCTTTTCGGGCTAATTTTCTGCGGTTTGTAGCTAACGTTGAGTACAGGCACATCTGAAGAGCCCGTGTCAGGTTGGAGCTTTCCTGCTAACATTCTGATAAATGTAGTTTTTCCAGTTCCGTTCTCTCCAAGCAGTACAAGGATTTCAGAATCCGTAAATTGGCCAGCAGCAACTTC
The DNA here is from genome assembly GCA_036561885.1 of Salina celebensis. Taxonomy (NCBI): domain Eukaryota; kingdom Metazoa; phylum Arthropoda; class Collembola; order Entomobryomorpha; family Paronellidae; genus Salina; species Salina celebensis. The sequence goes on from JAAXOA010003078.1 coordinate 4,457, forward strand.
CAGCTTAAAGTTGCCCATGGATTTAATCATATGAGGATATTCATAACGGGCCATTCGTTTCACTTCCTCTTCAGTGGCACTCTCGGCGACTTTGAAAATGAGAGACTCCTCGCGGAAACGTAAATTCTCGGTAGGAACAAAACCGTCCAAGAAAATGTTGATTCCTTCCCGGACCGAGAAAGGCATAGTAACAACTCCATACGCTCCAGGAACTCCATACAAAACGCAAATAAAGTCGCTCAGGTAGTCGAGTACAGACAAATCGTGCTCAACTACAATCACATACTTATCGGGAGCTAGAAGCGAGCGAATAGTTTGGGCGGCGTTGATACGCTGCTTTACATCCAAATAGGAGGAAGGCTCGTCAAACATGATTACGTCCGCTTCTTGAATGCAGACAACGGCACATGCAAAACGCTGCAGTTCTCCACCAGACAAGTCGGCAATGTTACGCTCAACAACGTTACGCAGATCTGTAACAAACCAAGAAATAGCATTACAATATTAAATGGGTAACTTACATACAGTTAAATAATTATTATTGTTTTCCCTTCCTACCTAAAAGATCCAGTGCTTCTTCGATTTTCTTGAGTTCATCTTTTTTCTCAAGCAATTCGCGAACATGTCCTTTAACCGCTTTTGGAATTTGATCGACATACTGCGGCTTAATAAGCGCCTTCAGCTCATCCTCAAGGAATCGAATGAAATAGTTTTGAAGCTCACTGCCACGAAAGTAAAGTAAGATTTCCGACCAGTCTGGAGGATGTCCAAACTTTCCCAAGTTGGGCTTCAGTTTTCCAGCAAGAATTTTCAGAGCTGTTGACTTGCCAATTCCATTAGTTCCTACTAGACCGAGTACTTCCCCAGGACGGGGTGTTGGAAGTCGATGAAGTTTGAAAGAGTTTTGCCCATAACGATGAGTGGTCTCCTTTTGCAAATTACTAGGCAAGTTGATAATAGTAACAGCTTCAAATGGGCATTTCTATCAAAATATCAAAAAATTATTGTATATTAGTATTATCATCACTAAGGGATGAAGTTAACATATGGTGTTATCAGAACTTTCCCTATTACATATAATGAAATGGTTTTCCTTTTTACCTTAACACAAATACCGCATCCTATACACAACTCCTCCGAAATTTTGGCGATTTTATCACTCGATACAACCTCAATACACAACTTTCCCATACGGACCACAGGGCAGGACTTTTTGCACTCTTGTCGACATCTCTTCGGTTTACACTTATCAGAGTTAACGATAGCAATCCTAGTTTGCTTATCAGTTTCCTCCAACTCCTTCTTCGGTTTAGGCATTTTTCCAGAATTAATTGACTCCCTATTACTTAGTTATCTGTCCTTTCCAACAGCTCTCCCAACTCGGATTGCACTGGGCAAGCAAGAAAACAAACAACTGTTAAGATTAACAGCTGCAGCGGACCTGAGACAGGCCCTGAATACTCAACAGTAACTGTACTCTCACACACAAATTAAGCGCAAAGCGGACGAAAACTTTGACAGACGGTAAGAGAAAGTGTGGTGGTGTGTGCGGTGTGCAGTTCAAACCAGATGTGCGCTCTCAACTATTGTGCTCAGTTGGCGCTAGATGGACACGAGCAAAAACTGTGCTCTATTTCCGGACCTTTGTTGACAATGTTAAATAGATGGTGCTCCGCTAAACGCAAGCGGTTTTGGTTTTCAGATTGTTTATGGCCATTTCCCTTTTCTCGCTTGCGCTCGTGCTATGAATTGAGGACTAGTAGAATGGATCTTCGTTAAAACTGATGCTATTTTAGAAATGAAAGGGAAAGTGGTAGGGAAACATGAAGTTTAGATGGCGTTCTCGATTTAATCGGTATTTAAAAATTATTACAATATTATGTATTACTACTGTATTACGATTGTATTACTGTATTACGACAAAAATTACCTTAAAGCCAGTTAGGCCACGATTTAACATTGGTTGTATTGGTTTAAAACTAATTGTATTAAAAGTTCGGCTGAGGTTTACGAGTAAAAAAGTAACTGGCGGTTTATATGACGGCGTTGTGTAGATATGATATTGTTGAGTGGCTTAATGAACTGGTGGTGACTTGCATTCTTCTCCATTTCCAGACTGCTTTTGAGGAATAGGTGATTTTAAAGCTGTCAAGTCTTCCAGAATTACTGCTGCCCGTTTTAGCTCCATGTCTTCCTCGCTCGAAGTATGAGCCAAGCGCTGCATCAAGTTGACGGTAACCACGGCATTCATGGCTTGCTGTAAAATTGATCAACAAAGAATAATGTTATTGGTACGGTTCAAACCTTTTTTTACTCATTTCAAATGGATCATACTTGTTTTTATTGTAAATTACGAGTTGTTTTTTTACCTTCCATTTGCACCTTGAAAAATTCTTTTTCAACTGTGTAGAAACATTGACGTGAATGTTTGTGTCGCTTGCCACATCCCCCATTATCCTATAAGGAATCAAAATTGCAAGTCATTGTTGTACTGATGTACACTACCGGTATTAAATTAGTTTTGTTTGATAAGCTTACCAAGGATGCTCCAGTGCTTGCTGACAAGTAGCCCGGTTGGAGACATCGACGCACATCAACTGCTTAATGAAATGTTTTGCAGAGTATCCAATTTGATCCCAGTACGGAGAGTCGAACTCGTACTCCCCTTTCAAGATAAGCTTGAAGAGGCCGTCGTCGGATTCATCGTAAAATGGAGGATATCCACACAAGAGAATGTAGCTAATCACCCCAATGCTCCACACGTCCACTTTGTTTGTGTACGTTTCCCTATTGAGAACTTCCGGTGCGACATACCCTGGCGTCCCGCATGTAGTCGAGAGCACAACGTTCTCGCCCATCTTGCTCAGACCGAAGTCAGTTATCATTATTTTCGCTTCAGGGGTCGCATCGAAGTAGAGCAAGTTCTCAGGCTTGAGATCTCTATGGACAACACCCTCACTGTGCATGTAGCGGACACCGTCTAAAATCTGAGAGATTAAATGAACAGCGTCCTTCTCAGAGTATGACCCTTTCTCCACAATCCTGTCGAAAAGTTCTCCGCCAGTGACGAGTTGCATGACAAGATGATATTGCATTTTCTCTTGAAACACTTCCACAAGTTGGACGATATTGGGATGTTGGAGCTTCCGCAAAACGGCGATTTCGTTATCCAGTGTTTCTTCTTTCCCTTTCAGGGCTTTTTTCTGGATTGTTTTAACTGCGACCTGAGTAGATGAACACACCTTGGAGGAAGCTTGACGCACTTGGGAAAATGCGCCAGACCCCAAAACTTCTTTTAAAATATATAACACACCTTGGAGGAAGCTTGACGCACTTGGGAAAATGCGCCTGACCCCAAAACTTCTTTTAAAATATATTTATCTTCTAATTTGCCTCTAGAGTAGACTCCTGACGCGTGGTCGCCACTGAGACGCTTCACCCAGTCAATAACCTTCGCCATTGTTTCGTTAATTTTTCTTCAATAAAACTTTAAAATGAGCAACTGTCGAAGTTTAAAAAAATGTATGCCACCAGTAGTCTTGGATTGTTGAGAGTCCAAAGTATACTACGAGTTGGAATTTTGTTCCTTGTTATCGCAGACAAAAGGCGAGAGTGTGCCACGTCTTCACTTTTGCTCAAAGGCTACTGCGGGTCGTTGCTATCTCTGCAGAAAATGTCCTCTCCTCTTACTTTTCCAACTAATTTGCATAATTTTGCATAGCCTAATTGAATTGCATGTACCTTAAAATGGACATCCATGCGAATGTCTTTAAAATATCTGCATTTTTGTCCGTTTTCTNTAATTGAATTGCATGTACCTTAAAATGGACATCCATGCGAATGTCTTTAAAATATCTGCATTTTTGTCCGTTTTCTTGTCATGAACGGAATGTTCACTCAGGAAGAAAATGAAATCCTTTCAGTTTTTGAACTCTGTACACTATATCCCATCATCAACCACATTTTAAAGCTACTACCCGATGAAAATGTAGAGATATTATGAAACAGTCAGTAGATTTTATATTCTTCGTGACTGTTGCCGTGCTTTTTTTCTCTCTCGCCCCAAAAATAAATCCACATCCTGACCAGGTGCTAAGGATCCTTAAAAAAGGTAAGTTTTTAATTCACATTTTTTATACTTCAAAACTCCATGTTACACTTTCAAAGGCTCGTGCTCAGTTGCCCCACACTGCTGTTCATACTTAAAATCTTCTTTTTTTAGAGTTTAGGAAATCCTTTTTTCTAAAAAAAGGATCAAGTCATCTTGTTTTTAGAAAAAAAAATCCCGTTCTTTACGGTTTCTTGTGTAGCTTAAAATTGGTCCTTTTTCCCCTCAAGTGTATTACATGTTACTTCGTTTTTTATGAATGGACTAGATAATGATCGCCCACAAAAAACACGCACCGCTCCTTTTTTTAGCTGCAAGTGAGTTTTTTACGGAGTTTTTTTATTTGTGGCAATAAATATTTTGAGGTTTTTTATAAGCTCTTGCCATCCAGCCAGGGAGGAGAGAAGGGTTGACAACACAAGCAACCATTGGCTGAAAGGGTTTAAGAATGGTCGTGTGTCATAAGCGTGAACGGACTCACCCCTTTCATTTGATAGGATTGTTAAAAAAGGGTGAAATTTGATACAGCATATTTAGCTCATCTTTTCTATAGGGTGTTAAGTGGCCGTTTAAGCTGGAAATAGAATAATAAAAAGGGGTGATGACTGCTATTTTTTAAGCTCTTTTTTTATTACCTGCGTGTGGCTTGCAACCACTAAGTAGGAAACGGAAATGACTTGTTCAAATATAAGCTTCATCTCATAAAACACATTAAAACGGACAGATCCATTTATTCTGCAAGATTCTCGTACAATTTTTCTTTGCTCTTATTTCAAGACAAAGAGCAAATCGCGCTTTTCTTGGCGAGTTGCTACCCAGAAAAACAAGAAAGAAATCTCATCTACAACAAATGTATACTAAAAAAATATATATATAATAGTCGGACTAGTGCATTGACAGGAGAGTGTAGTAGTTGGAGTCTTGTAAAAAAAATACATAGTTTTTATTGTTTAGTTCACCAGCTCATTGTCCTTTTTTTTCGGTGGGGTGACCATAATAAAAAAAATCCCCTTCTTTGTGCTTCATTTCCATAAAAAAATTTACATGCAACAATTTACGTTCCTTTTCATTCTTTACTCTCTAGTTGCATTTTATTGATCCTTTTTCTCATCTCACTTGGTTAAGAAGGGAACAATAGTCAGGAAAAAAATATGTGCAAGAGCCCTTTTCAGTTTTGTTTGAAAGAAGAGAGAAAAAATGTCTTGTGGGCTTTCTATTGTTGCGAGCATTTCATTGCCCTTTGCTCTCCATCTCGAACAGTTTAGAAGAGAAGACGAGGAAAATGCAAATTTTACGTTGGTCTCTTTCCGTCTCTTGTTTCTGTCAAGCATGGGTTTTTAAAAAAGCACAAACACAAGACCAACTGACAAGCTCGTTCCTTTTGCTGTCAAGTTTATTAAATTTTTTTAGCTGTTTTACTTGATTGACTTTATGTTTTTGATTGCATTCTTTTTATAATACTGTCAAGATGTCAGACCGTTTCGTCTCTTTCATTGTGGAATCAAAGAGATATTTTTATATGAGTCATAGAGGCTAAAAATATCTCGCTTTTTCCTAATATTTTTTAGCCGTTTCCACCCCAAAAAGGGTTTCCGGACGATGTCAGAGGAGAAAAAAAAACTTCCATAAAAAATTTTTATTACTTTTTTTCTCCCTAGTCGTTGTGCAAAGTACTTGGAAGTTTGATGATGCATAAATTTGTAATCGCAGATCATTTTTATATGTTTTTTGTTAGAAAAATGTGAGGATAGATAAAAGCTGGCTGTGTCAGTGTAATTTGCGTGTCCAGCCATAAATAACAATTTAGGTGGTTGTCACATACAAAAAAAATTATCAGAATATGAAAGGGGGTTGCTAGGAGCTACAAAAAAGCTTAGAATCTTGATTAGCATAGGACGACAGAGAGAGAAAAAAAGATTGTCAAGTTTATCAAGCTATTTTCCTCACATTTTATGCAAAGACACATCAGGAGGTAGACAGCAAGATGACAAGATTTTGTCGTTTCCCTCTTTTCAGGGAAGGATTGACTGACGACAAGGAAATCCATAAGTGACGAGAGGAGCAGCAGAGCAGAAGCCATTTCCATGAGATAAGCCGACCAAGTTGAGAGCTTGTAAGTGAAATGACTTCAAGTACCTCAATAATCGATATTTTTCGCGTGGATACGTCTTTATTCAAATTTTACGCAGTGTCTCAAGAAAAATTTAACTTTTGCTGCTCCTTTTCTCTCTGCTATCTTTTCCCTTTGTCTCTTCTGACCACACACACAACACTAGCATATCTCTCTTGGTTTGCTCGTAATTAGAAGTATGCACATTCGTTACTTGTTTTTTTTATAAAAGAGGAGCTTCTTCTTAAGGTATCTTATCATCTTTACTTTTTTAAAGTCTAATTTCCATAAAAAGCGCAAAAGGGAAATTTTGCCCTAATAAAATAAATTATTCCTTTTTGTTAGATATTGCTTTTTCAATATTGACTTTTTTCTCGAGAAATCTCTCATGGCCTTGACCACTTCGTTTTTTTTTCTTAAGTAATCATCTTCCCTTTTCTTACGCAATGGAAAGAAAAACAAGCTATTTAATATGGGTTCACTGCCAATGTCATGGGTATGTAAAGAGCTTGAAAAAAAATGAGCTGAAATGAAATCAGGTTGTAAACTAGAGCAATATAATCACCATCTTTATCATTACCTTTTTTTATTTTCTTGCAACCATATAGAGTCAAGTGCAAACAGAAAAAAAATGCTGTTTCATTTCATTTTTTCAAGAAAAAAACCATTTAAAAAGGAAACGGATTTTTTTTTTCGTGAAAAAGGAGAACCCTTAAGAAAGGCCTTATTACATATTCATAAAATAGAAGATTCACATCCTTTTTAAAATACGAGACTAAGCACTTGTTTTGTTGTTGATCGTCTCCGGAGAAGGGTAACTACCTTTGAGGATTTTAAATGGGAAAAAATATTGCGTATCATTACGTATTCATAACAATGCATTTTTTTACCTGTTTTGTCGTGTTACGTATTATTACCTGTGGGAAAGGGATGACTTGAGGGAAATGTTTTAAAGAAAAGGGTGAGAACTTCACGTTTTTTTTGCGTTGATACCATAGGGGTGAGAGATTGAGGGGGACGAAGGATTAGGTTTGAATTTACATTTTATTCATTTTTCGGGAAATATTTCAATTTCTTTGTTAAAGTGTGGGAAAGGGATGATCTCGTTATGTAACGGGTGACGTAACCGATGATGATAGAGAGAAGAAATCCGCAGTTATTTTTAGGCGCCTATCTTTTCATGAAAAAAATTATCCAGTAGGCTTTTTTGGCGTGTGTGCGTCACTCTTATCAACTTTATCTTTGTTGATGTTATATAGAAGTGCTTGTTTAACATGCATTTTCCAATGTTGTTATTTTTTTGGGTGCGGCAGCTGCACACAGATTTTCCGTTTTCAAGTGGATATCTATTTGTGTGTATTTTTTCTGGTTGTCTATCATCGCATTAGCGATAGAGAGAGAGAGC
>JAAXOA010003079.1:0-12079 GCA_036561885.1 Salina celebensis
GTAACTTTAAAAGTTCGAGCAATTATAGCATTATAACATGAAAAGGATACGCGCTACAGCTTGGAAAAAAGGTAGGGGCGATACTTTATGCACTCGTTCCATACACAGCTCGTGGCTATATTCATTTGATCAAAGCCCTTATGTTAAATTGAACAATTTTGCATTATTTTATAATACCAAAGTACCTCAAGCTTTAACTGGACTTAAAGCAGATTCATTCACAAAAATTGTTATTACTACGAAGATATGACACTGGAGTCAACTACAAATTACTTCATGACTGCATCGCTCACTTGTTAGTCCAAAGCCCTGTCCTGACGTATCTTCTTGAGAGAAAAGAAAGTATTCATAAGAACGTACACTTCTGAAGTTAAAGTAATTCTTTTTACTTTTTTGCATACCTTTTTTTTCTTCAGTAAACATTTTTATCCGTCATCACAAAAATGAGAAGGAAGAAAACGAAAAACTTAAGGAAAAATATGACATGGAGGGTTAAATTCCAACTAACAAAATGGAGAAAGTTCGCAGCAAACGTTTTTGACAAAGAAAGCCAACATTATGCTCCACCAGTGTCTTCCCTGCCTGTTGCCTATACTAAAAGTAAACACTTCATTTCCATTTAAACAAGAAAAAAAGACGACAAAATCGGGGGAAATTTTTTGTGTAGTTTTCTAGGTTAAACTATCACGCTTGTGTAATCAGCCTGCTAAAAGTTATAACTTGCCTGAAAAAGCGAAAAATTGTTTTTTATTTGTCCTCTCGCCATTTTTGAATAAGTTTTAACAAATCCCATCTATTATATTGTCGGTAAAATGGATTGGTGAGGTTCTAGTGGTGAATACTGAATGAGGGGACTGGGGGAGGAAATATGAACAAGACTCAGGATGTAGCTCAAGGGGAAATGCCGACGCGGTACAAACACGCGGTATGAAAGTACATACTACATGCTTCAGCTCATCAGTAAACATAATTTTTATTACTTACACAGCTTTCTCCCAATCTCACTCCCATAACTTTTTGAGAAGTGACAAAAAATTGGACACCATTGTGGGAAATACTATTTTTCCCTTACAGTGACGAAAAGTGTCCGTCTCTTATGTTTCCTGGCTACTGGGAATGGGATGCACACCACAATGAACAAACCACCTAAAAATCTTGTATCAATCCGCATCCATGTTACAAATCTACAGACATTCATGGGCGAAGCATATACAAGTGTGTAATATGTGCGGAATATGTTTCAACACGTGTGTAAGTGTACCTGAAGTGGATTAATAGAGACCCGATTCAATCTATCTACTTATCGGTTCTCTTAACGTTTTTTCATACACTCGATTATTGCTTTGTTCAAGCAGTCGATTCTCTCCACGTTAACCACTTTGTGGAAGGTCGAGCAAAAAAAATTAAATTGAGCATGGCGAAGAAGATCTACGTTATGTAGGTCATTTTGTTTTTAGTTCTGTTTGTGCTGTATTTCAATGCACTACTCGACTAAGGCATCTTAAAAATATTTTGTTTTTGGTTAATCTCAGTATAAAAATTTCCACAATTGAAGTTTCTTGTAGCCTGTGTGCTAAGTTTATTTCGTAGTGTACTAAAACAATGGTTCGAAGATGTACTTTGCCAGGATGGGAGGATATTGTTGAACTAGTAATAAGTGGACCGCGGTCCATACTTCCGGCTACGAAAATTGTAAAGGCGCGACCAACACAATTATGGACGGAGGTGCTCAACAATGATCTACAATTGGAGGTAAGCTAACCAAACTGAAGATGACCGAAGGGGAGAAGCGTGTTTTAAAATAGAAGGGGAGACGCGTGTTTTAAAATTGGCAATGAATTCATTGTTTTTTTCCTTAGGTTCCGTTGGACAAGGGAATTTTCGTTTGCAATTCGAAGTACCGTCCTTCTTCTCCGGTGGCTGGACGGGGATGGAGAAACGAGTTAACCGAAATGGTAAGTTAGCATCAATTTAAATGATTGAGGTTTGTTATGTTTGGTGCCCGACGAGGTGCTACTACCGAATATAATGATGAGGTCGAAGGGTTTAATTAATGAGGCTTTATTAATAAACATTTAACTTTAAACAAATTAACAATAATCTTCTGTGTACAAGGTAAGAATAGAATCTAAAGAAAGTAAGAATGCAGCCGCTGTCGGACTGCACACAGAATGTTCACACAGACGGCGTGGAGCCCGCCGTACTCTATGGCCTAACAGTACAAGGTTGTTCTTCATTTTCTTTATTTGATTGACTTTTATGCTGTTGTGGGTATACTTCTAGGTTGGAGAATTCGTCAAGGAGTTTTCAAGAGAGTAGAAGCAATACCGAGTGAGGCATTGTGATCCAGTCGATATAAAGTCTTTCGTCAGCCAGAGGAGTTCGGAGGGAACTACTGATCCAAAAACGCCACCCCATCTGACTCCCAAGAGGGCCCTGGTGAAATGCCCTGCCACGGAGCCTCGACGACGACCTGTGATGATGACTTGTAATCAACCAAATTCCCCTCAAAGCAAAGCGAACTTGCCAGGAATGGGTAGATGCTATTCCTACTCATAATCTTCCTGAGGAGGAGATTCCTGCCGCAGGCAATTGTGACAACGACAGTTTGTGCACTACTCTCGACAAGCAAATGGAGGAGTTTGCAGGGAGGGGATTGAGATGCGGGACGAGAAGAAGCCGGCATTGCTGAATCTCTCTAAAATCAGTAACAATTTTGTGAGTAATTGTCCATACCGATTTCTAACTATATAGCTGATAAACTTAAGCAATCAAATGGAATTTGGTCTTGTTGTTTCCTCAGCTGCTAAAGGTCAACACCGAAGTTGATAAACTCAGTGAGGAGAACATGTGGTAGAGGACCGTGGCCAGCGCTAAACTTTCGTGTTGCCTATTGGAACAGCTTTTAGAGAAGTAGGAGGGTTTAATTTTCAATTGTTATTACTCAGTCAGTTAATGGGCTTGTGAATTGTTTAGATTTAATATGGGAGTTTTGAGTTTAACTGTAGGTTATTTTTAAATTCTAAGTTTAGGCACATCCACAAGTTGCCCAATCTTATCTTATCTTGTCATCTTGTATCCCATTGAATATTTTAAATAATAAAATGAAGCTGTCAAATGCACATATAGTAAAAATTGAGCCCAAATGTCAAGCCAATCATTAGATAATAGTCGAAATCTGAGGTCAATCAAGCTTTCTCGCGAAAGCCCCTCGTGGTGAGGACGTCGTCTTCCTGGTTGTAGGTCATCGTCACAAAAATAGCATATTACACCCTTCCTGGAGCTCACGTAAACCATTCAGTGATTATTTTGCAGTAAGGTTCTTCAGTTTAGTGGTTAGCCGGGTTTTTATTTTGGGTCTTATGGACGGAAGGATTGTACAAAATAACAAAAGAGGAATGAATTAGTGAATTTTAGTTAATTCCAAAACTTGTCCCAATACCAAAACAATGGATAAAACGGTTTTCTCCTCCTCTGACTTCCACCAACTCCTCCAAATGTAATTATTGGAGGGCAATTTTAAACACCTAATTAACCAGTTAAGCAATGATTTCCTCCTACTCTAAAACTTTAATTAATTAGTACATTTTACAAAATGTGGTTAATTTGGAGGAAACTTTGATTAACTCGGTAAGGCGTTCAGAGTTTTTTCAGAGTTGCATCATCTAGCAAGTTTATATTGAAGATATCACGAAAAAATTCACATTTTACAGGCGCCACGGACGACATACGTGTGCATAAAGTCATAAGCAAATGGTTTTCACCCAAACTAGTTCCGTTCGTGCATTCAAAGCTTATGACTTGTGTAGCTATTTTGTTGGTAACGAGATTTACGTGTATGAATTTGAATACTAGCATTTGATCGTCATATTTTGCTTTATCGTAAACCCAAATCCTACAATGGTCATTGGCGAAGAAACAAGAATTGCAGAACCTGAAGTTGAACCATAGTTTAAACTTCAAAAAACGATGATTTCTACCAAAAGCCTGATAGATACATTGCATTTAGTACGTAGACTTCAGAACCGGATTTACCGTCAGCTATGGAACTATGAAAAGCCACAGGAAACTTGCATTACGACATAAAATTATTCAGTTCGTAATAGTTCTTGTATTTGTTTGAAAATGGGGATAAAATTGTACAAAATATTGTCAAATCGGACTATCTTGGTTTTTCTGGTACAATTTACCAAAATAAGGACGATAAGGACACTTTTGTGCTCACGAAGGACGTCCTTCCTTTTGTCCAAATTTTGGTCCAAAGGAAGGACAGTCCTTCCTAAAGAAGGACGGATGAGAGGCCTGATCAAGTACCCTCGATAGTCACATACGAATTCACAATAATGAACACGATGAATCAACGAAAGTCTACGGCTGCTTCCAGTGCCCCTCAAAGTTCAGGACTATTTCTAACCTCCGAAGTCACTCTGACGAAAGACCATTTTCGTGCCTGATGTGCGATTACGCTGCCAGATCACTCACTGAATTGTCCTCACATTTGATTGTTCATACCACTGAAAATCAGTTCATTTGCTGGGATTGTGGGGTTGAATATCGACATAAAAGACAGTTAACTAAGCACCAGTGTTGTATCAAAAAAAGAAAGCCAAGTCAACTTATGCGGGAGTGGTCGACTGAATGCTGCCTGGACGACGCCAAAGCTAGAAGCTGACTGATTTTTCACCAGGGATCCTTTTATTGGAAAACAACACAAATTTTATATTCTGATGGGACGATATGTACATTTTTGCGTAAACTAATTACAAACAGCAAAAATATTTTGGTAATTATATAAGTAATGTTTAATTGACAAAGAGTAATGCAGTCAGCTGTAAGTTTAGTGAGATAAGCCTATTGTAAATAGAAGTCTTTGTTATAAATGCAACTTGTTCATATGTATGATTTATATTAAATCTCGCCATTCTGGTGTAGAGCATGATCCCATTAATTACATTAAATATAACTCTATTCTTAATTCATATTTAGTATAATGAATAAGTAATCTATAATTGAATTTGTATTTCACTGACATGATGATTGTTACTATTCATAAGCTGTTGTCAAAGTTCGCATGACTGTTGCCTACTAGTCAATGCATACTGAAGCTACAGGAAATCAGTAGCTATCGAAACGAACAGATTTATATCTCCAGAGGTGATGAATTCCGATCATAATATGCATATCCGATAAAAGGTTTAGTATGAAGCATTCAATGAGAAAATTAGTACCCCGAACAAACCGAAAAATCGGCATAATTTTTTAATGCATTTACTTCAGTTTGTGTTTTGCATTAAAACAAAACAGTTCCATGGAACCATGCTCAACTTGTTGGATTCCTTTATTCAAAAACTATTGGAATTATTAGTGTCAGCCAAAGTTTTTTTCACTCTATTATTCGCTATGTCTTCGCTGGACTTTTTTAAGATTCCGAAATGGAACCGTGTTTGTTGATCTCCTCCTTATCTGCTAAATTCCAGCGCTCCAGGTGTGTACCCACTGTGATAATAACATAGAAGCTGGTATTTTCTGTTACCGAACAAGTCACTTTTTAAGAGGAGTGGAGGAGAACCCACGCCCCGGAAGCGCTGTCCGCACCTCTTTTGAAGTAGCCCTCCATATCAAAGACAATGCTGGATCAGGCGTCTCAGATGGTTGCTGAGTCTAGTAAGGACATATTTGATAATTAATAAGGACATAACATCATGGTTTGTAACGATATATAATCTTCTTTGCTTAGTTTTTCATATTACAAGGATGGCTTTACTTTAACTATACAATGCAATTGACACCGGAATCGTTTTTGTACCAAACCAATAGAAATGAAAATTTTCAAACAATAATAATTATTGTTTTGGCTGGCTGACGTACTTTTCTGAAGAGTCAATCTGTTGACAAATGCGATTGTTTTGCTCTAAGTTCTCATAATACTGCTGGCAGTTTTTCTGGACGTTAACGTTTAGCCAAATCGCAGCTTCCAGAGTTGCTACGGACAGATTGGACTTCTCTGATGACCAAAAGTTGTTCACTGAATTGAACACCCGCTCCACATGCGCATTCGATCCATGTAAGCAAAGGCCGTACGTGACAATTTTCTATAGGTTGTCAAATGTTATCAACTGTTTCCCGAAGTGGGCACACAATGGTCATCCAATTCTTTCTGGTAATGGAGAGATTCCATTAGAGCGTACTCGTCAAAAAGGCCACCGTCATCCAAACCAAGTCCATTGGAGGTCAAAAATGGAATTGAGCTCTCAATGTTATCCCAGGAACGTTTATACGACAGCGGATAGCATGATCCAGTCAAGCACCAGTCAAGTCTTTCATAGGAGATTTCCTGTTTTTTATGTAGATAATGGCTGTTTCATAAAAGGAGTCGACCGTCGTCTTTTCCTACTTTGTAGCATTAGCTTCTCCATCATCCATTAGCTGCTTCAGAAGCGTCTTTGCCTTCACTCAAACAAAAGTTTCTTGTCGCCGTGCTCCCAATATGGTAAATAACTTCTCAAGAGCTTTGAAAACTTCCACTGACTACCGTTATCAGTTAAAATAGCCTCAGCAAAAGCTGGAAGCTGGTTTTGAAGGAAAAGCATGCAAAGTCATCAGATGATCGGTCACTAAAAAATCTATCCCGGATAGCCGCGTTGTGCTTCGAGAGAAAATATGACTTGATGATTCATGCTGTACTTGAGTGTTGAGCGTCGACGTAATATACTTTCGCACCCATGATCTGATTGAAAATAAAGTTATTTCCCTGCAGCACGTGCCTATCCTTCAACAAAAAAGCAGATATCCTGACCAAACCCCTACGGAAACCTCAACAGCAGCAGATTTGCAAGTTACTCAACATGAAAAACTCCGAGAAGCGATGGAGAGAAAACAAACAAAAACCAGGGTAACAACAAACTCTTTTTTTGCATGCACGGTGGTGAGTATGCTAGAGTTACTCTCTCTGCTGCTGGGAGGACGACAATAAGACTGTTGCATGTGGCTAATAATTTATCCAGCTTATTTATCTAGCTGTGCTCTTTTCAAATCAACCCTATCCATCAAAAAAGCTTATATGTACTCCAGTGACCACTAAGCGTTTTATTGAAAAAGTCCCGTATGTAACCTTTGAGTTTTTTTTAATTTGCAAATTTTTAAAATCGTACAGAAGAACCGAGTACACCATTCATTTCTGAATAAAGAGAGGTTTCGAGTCCGTTCGTCAAAACTTTTAAAATCGTTTAAAAAATTCTTGAAAATTTCTTGCGGTCAAACCGATGACACAAAATTTGATTGTATTTTTTACTTTTGTATTCGCTAGTTCGAACGAGATTTCGAATGAGCTATATCTCGAGACCGTAGGACAAGTCGTTCAAAATTTATATGACTTTTATAAGTTTTAAAAAATATTTATTTTTCTATAGTGTGGTACATAGATTTCCATCCTCTTGACATTATATTAGTAATATGTTCAACGATTTTTGAGGCAAAAAACTTGATATAAAAGTTTAACTTTATTTGTGACGTTTCGACTACTTGCTGTTAGTCATCATCAGAGAAACAAGAAAAATGTTTAGAAAAGAAATTATTGGATTATTTATACAATTATTTATACAATAACATTAATGAATGTACTTTCGATTATCCTTAGTAATTGAATATTTAAATTTAAAAAAATCCTTGTAGATTTTTTAATTATTTAGTAGCACCTTATACGTCTAAAAAGATGTCGGGACATTGAAGATTGGCTTCCGGTACCTCTGCCAACTGTGTGAGATCGTCGACCGATCAGATTGTTCACCGAAGCGAACCGTGCGACTTGCCAGCTGGATCTATGACTGCCTCGTCTCAAGGGCTTTTTCGGATGTATCGTGGCGGTTTAACCCGCTTTTTATAACCGGACCCGTGAATGGAGGCCGTAAAAATGCCAACCGTGCAATCGTTACTACGTGAGGGCCACATGTGGGGTTTGTGCGACAAAACCATATGTATATTTCCATTCATCATAATTTCCATCGCCTTCCCTTAACAGATTTGCAGGATTCGTGCCCATAAAACGTGAGCGTCGCTTTAACCAAACTATGCTGGCAAGTTCATCTCATCTGGCTACCCACTGGTGGATACTGTGATCTCTACCAAATGATCGTGAGTCAAGCTTTTTTATAATTCATTCTGTTCTATTTTCTTTATCTTTCACTCACGAAGCTTCATACGAAAAGGAACAGTTTGTTTTGGTTTCTTTATTTTGGGAATCTGAAAAGTGCGTTTGCCTTTTCGTTGCGTCCCAACAGAGCGAATCATTGCAGCTGCTTATGCAGCCATCGTCTCCTTTATGGGTATATACCTCTTCTTTAAAATCAATTGATTGCCTCTTTCATAAAGGGATTTTCCCAATTACATTGGCCTTGGCAACTTGTGACTTTACAACAGATGCTATTTCGACTTTAATGTTTCCTGACGACCTTATTCTAATTATTTTGGTCTTAATTTTTGGATCTCAACGGCATCTTGCTCCATTGGTATTTCGTAGTTACAGTGTCACCTCCACGGGATCTTCATTTTCATGCTGCCTTGCCACTGTGAAATTGCTTCCCCCGGTCCGGACGAGTCGTCCGACCTCCATTCCTTTGTCGCCAACCCTCACGGGTACGACCTCACGTTTGGTCACCTGGAACTGTATTATCACAGTGGTCTTGTCGGCCCTGGTATACAAAACACCCTCAGGTAGCTCCAGCCGTCTACACAATGCTCTCACCCCAACTTCGCGGAGCTCATGCTTCTGAGGAGGAGGCGGAGGCTCCAGTACATTCCCCACTAGCAGCTCATTCCCCGACCATACGCCACCACTATATTTTTCTGTTCTTGTTGGTAGCGCTGAACGTCTTCTTATTTTCCACCTGTTTCCAGGGTTTAATCTGTTTCATCAAACGCAGGCGACATCAAATGCAGCATTATAAGCAACAGAATGCTCACCAGTCCCCACTCATCAAGAAGTCCCGGTTCCCCAAGCTTCGTTTCCGTTGCCAAGAAACGGAAACAGAGCCAGAAGAAGTATACCGACCCGGAGTCCGCATTTCCCAGACACCAGGTACCTATGGTTTCAATTCCCCTTCATTGGCCTATCAAGGACCTGAAAAGGTACATCGACAATTTTGAGAATGCAACCGGTCTTTCCAGCCAATATCGATGTTGGCTACCCTCAAACGTCAACCCGGACGTTGAGATGAGAAGTTTATTCGAGATAAACAACGCTAAGGACACGGACGGAAAGGACCAGGGTCAACAGAAGAACCCCAACTTGTATACGGTTAACCAGCTTTACAGTAGCCGAAGAAGACGTCCTTCCCTTGGATCGTCCTTACTTCGGGGCTGTGAAACATCACTGACGTTGCTTCAATTAGAAACAAATAAAAACCCCAGATTCCTCGTGCTTAGACTGGGCTCATGCATATATGACGTTGCTTCAAATAGAAACAAGTAAAAACCCCAGATTCCTCGTCTTCACACTGTTATCATGCGTATATGACGTTCCTTCATTGAGAAACAAGTGCAGAACCCAGATCCCTCGTAGAGAGGCCTGCTCGTATGATGAGTAGGTTCTTGTGTACATGACGTAGCTTCAATGAGGCATTCGGTCGATTATTTTCAGAAGATTCGGTTTGTCTGTCGTCGAAACTGTTCACGACGAATCCATTCATCTGAGCGAGAATTTCATTCTTGATCTTTGCCATTTGCAGAAGTACCAAGACTCGCAGCATACTAAACCATGTAAATAAGTTAACCACCACCATTTATATACGTTAATAAACTATCCTCTCTAGTAATATTACCGGAAATGGAAACGAAGTTGGCAACGGGATACGACTTGAATGGATGGGTGGTAGTACCCCATATAAATGATGGTTTTATTTGTATACAAAAATACCTTTATGCTCAAATATTATAGGACAATTTTCTTACCATTACCATCATCTTTTCAAACTCTCTCTGATTAAACTAGGAAATGTGTGCGATAACGGTGTGAATGAAAAACTTTGTGGATATCTATGTGGAGTTTTTGAAATTGAAAATTTTGAAACTACTAACGTAAGTGGAAACGAGCGGGCTACATAAATAATCCCTATTCAATCCCTAATAATTAAATGCTAATAGATGAAGTTTTTGCTATTTATCTGAAGCAATCAAATTTTCCCTTTTCGCTGGCTCTAAGGTTATCAGAGCATTTTACTAAACGTGTTTAGTTTGCATGTGAACAATAGAAATTTTGTGAACTGGACTGATTTTCAATGAAATTGACAGTGGACGGGTGGAGAAAGTTACACAGTGACACGCTCGTGCTAGCTGAACAAGGGGATTGAACTACGAGATACAGTTCAAGTATATCTAGGAAATTGTGTTTGAGTCCAATACACTCAATGACAGCTTTATATACCACTGAAATTAGCGAAATCGCAGAATCTTCCCCAGAATGCAAGGTATGGAATTCTGGTTACATACTTTTAAAGAACTACGCAATGATTAAAACTACCGGTTTAAAAATGCACTACTTAGACAAGTCCAATTTTTGCAATTCTCTGTCGAGGGTTTACCACATGGACTGTAAAAACCGTCTCAAAACGGTGCATTTTCCAAAACCTGATTATATTGTATGTGGATAATTGAAGTTTTGTGAACTGGAGATTGTTCATTGGAAGCAATCATTCTTTTTGCACTAAGCAGACTTTCCCGATATTATCATCATATTTGGAGGGAAACGAAATTCCATTTAATTATTATATAAGTACGAATCCAATACTTTCACTATGCGATAAAACAAACTGACCGTGCAAAATTGCTAGTTTTGAGGGCAAACGTATACGTACAAGCTGTTGATTCATGTTTCTATCAATTCCAGAAAATTATTTAAATCGGGGAGGACCCGGAAAGACTGGTACGGCATTTTAATAAATTCAATATACTTATCAACATTAAAGTCATCATGTAATTTAAAAGCAGATGATTCATGTGTAAGACATAGATATTTAAGTGCTTGCTCGATCTTTTGTAGGAATATATCGTTCTTGATCAGATCAAGTTCCGCGTAAAAGAATTGTGCGATAATTTGGACACAAATCTGAAGTAGGAAGTGCTACAGAGATTATCGCGAAAACGTATATGACGGATGCACTTATCAGTGTGTTTTTCTCTAATGTTGATTCTGTCATGGTGTGCAAGAAAATGGGTCGGGCATTTAGAAAATAAAAGTTTGTTATATTATTCTAACAAATAGTGTGTATAAAACGTGTGGCTTCTAAAACTTTATACCGGAAGAAGGTTCTACTCATCTGATAATGATTTAATGGATAGAATTTGCGAAATTTTACGTTTATGAAGAGACAAAGTGTTCTTTGCCGTCGTAAATACGTTATGATGTCGAATCCTAAGTGGTCCCTCCGGTATCTTTGTCCCATTTTAATAAGCGTGTGTACTATAATCTTCAGTGCCGCGAATAGCTCCATAAATATGTCCATACCGTCGTCGAATATTTTAAAGCGATCTTGGATTTCCATCTGGAGCCGAAAACCAAGATTGTTACTCTCGTTCAAGTAGATACGGAAATGAAACTGACAAGCTCGTGTAACGAGACTAGAGCTCTAAAGTTCGTCTCTAGAAAGAATCGTGTATGGTGTGATCTCTCGCACCTCTGCTGAAAAATAATGTCATAATCATCAAGATCAGGTTTCTTTAAAATTCGCTCCATCTTTGGCAAGAGGGAGTCTAGAGAGCTTAAAGGAAATTGAAAAAGGATCGTCCACGCTTCGTAATTTTTACAATATAGACAATTTGAATATACTGCGTGACGATTAGTCTCTCGCCAATGAACACTACATCCGTCTGATCCCAAAATTCATTTTGTAGATAAAAGTTTCGGTTTGTTGCAATTTGGTGTTGTTGTGGTCGTTGTTCAGATGATGAAGGGTTTCGGATGTGTCCAGGTAATGGTAAGATTTCTGCCTCTAGAAATTTTTCCTGCAGAACTACCGGTATTAAATCCATGTATGGCATCTTTCTAGTATCCAATCCAATTCTACCCATGATTCCGTAGATACCATCC
>JAAXOA010003080.1:0-12078 GCA_036561885.1 Salina celebensis
CACAGAAGGATGACGCTCCTCCGCAAGTAAACAAAACAAAATCATTTTCCTTGACTACTGAAACATATGACAAAAACAATGTACCGCTCGGCTCGGGACACTCATTTTGACATTTCCAATGATAATATAAGCTTATTGACAACTGAAATTTTATGCAGACATTCTTTTCATACATTTCACATTTTTGCATAATGATAAATATACATATTCAAACATTTAATTACTCCGCACCTATGAGTTTATAAACGACATGCACGTAAAACTACTAAACGCGTTTTTTTCAAAAATCACAACCATACAACAACATAATAGGCAAACCAAATAGCAGTAAAATGCCTGTAACAGTTTCACATTTGTATGATGAAACATTCCTCCACTGTTACTATCATTCTTGATTCGTTTCCTTCCAACCACTTTAGCTCTATCCTGAACCCTCTTTGAGTGACTCCAGTTGTGGTACTCCGATAACCACAGCCCGACAATCCCACTCTCGAAGAAACGCACATAAACTTTCCAAGGTTGAGTTGCACCAGGAGGTAAGAATCCGAAGGAATTAAACTCCTTCTTTACAAAATGTTTTCCAATGTCGCATTCCTTATTTATACCTCTCAAGTGGGTTTTGATATAGGCTCTTGTGCTATCAATCGCTTCCATGATAACATTCCAATACCGAATATATGCTCTATTATTATGACCAATGGCAAGCTCACGGGGGACATTCGTTGTTATGATGCTATTGTCAATTAATGCTCTGAAATCACTTCCCACCGGTGCAAAATCATGGTACCATTGCTTCATCGGCTCAAATGGAAATAAAAGAGTACAATTTTCATCTCGTAGCTCTTTCACTGTTTCAATGATTTCAGTTGGCGTAGGTAGAGCAAGTTGTGTTGTTAGATTACCAGAATAGTGGATATTGATCATTTGATCAAAATGCCACCAAAGAGCCACAATGTCCAAATAAAACTCCTTTTGATTGTGGACCCGCCTCCTACCGCTGATGACACCAAAGCCGACATTACTGCTATTGAAGTGGTCATGTAGGAAGCATTGGGAGTGATTGAGCGTTTCTGTTTGTGCAAAACAATTACAATGAAAGTAATAAGCACTGCCAAAATAGCCCAGGTAGTTTTGCTGAACGGAGAAACGCATGATGTTAGAAAACCTTCAAGGGATGTAAATACAACCTTCGGGCGCATACAATATCCGAAACTATGTTGAAAGTTATCCATCACCGGAAACTCTGAACGCTGTCCAGTGTCCATGTAGTGCTTTCGTATTTTTTCAATTGAGAGAGATCCGATATTTGAAGCAAAAACAAGGATAGATGGACCATTTTGAGGATTTGATAATATGTGTGGTAAAGATTTGTATTTTAAAGTGGCGTTTACCGCAACTGCAATTTCATTGGCGAAAAACACAAGTACACGATACCGATCAGGAGCGTGGTGGAAATGCCGGATCTGAGTGAAATCCTGCAATGTATTGTCCACGAACTCTTGACTTTCCAAATCCCTTTTAACCAGGGAACAAAAGTACATAACGTTCTGAGAAATAATAAAATGATGTTAAAAGACAACACCAAACATAGTCCATCGATTTATTTCTCTATTGCTGATATAAATTAATCTGTTGGCAAAATTTTCTGAAAAAATTATAACCTTCGGAAGTAAACCGTGCTAGTGAACATGCGTTAAACAAGAAGTGGCACGTATCAACGCTCTAAATTTTGTTGTGCTCGAATTTTTACAATTTGAACTTTGAAATTAAAAGTAATTGGAAATCTTTTACGCATAGTTTATTAATCAGTTATTACCAAAAAGTACAGGATGGACGTTATCTTTGTGGGGCATCGGAAATAGTAAGAATACGTAATGACAAACATTTCAGTTCGTATTATAATGACACAATTTTCAGTTAACACATGTATTTTTTTAAATACACGATTTCCTATAGGAGAGACACGTAATAAACATGTGGATTACTGCGCTTTGTTGACAGGTTAATTGAAGAAGTACTCACTACAACTGAATGACCGTTGCAGCTGAACTTAATCTCGCTTGTCTGCTGTCCATTCTTGTTTATCTCTGCTGGTGGGAATGAGTTGACTCATACGAAAGACACACGTATCGTTGTGAATGTTTCCTTGTGATAACTTAATTGCAGAAAATTCATGAAACACGATTCTTCGCTACATATGAATGGTAACCAATACAGCAAGGCAAAAATAACATACAAATGTAAAAGAAAACGCATAACTATAACTTGAATAGTTCATCCATAAGTAGCACCTACGAGAATTTTACGTACACTGTTAAGATACATTGAAATACAGAATAGCAATTAAACCACTCATCATTTATTCATGATTAAGGGGCAAGCGGCTAATATATTCGTCAAGTATTGCAATACGGCGAATAATTAATTTTATTGTAACCGACCGACAATTTTCTTCATGTTATGCAGATGTTGGCCTCGGGATGTTGTGCTGGGAGTTTTGCCTAGCTAATTAATGAGAGTATCCTCCTACGTTTCTGGAGCAGATTATATCAAGTGTAAAGGAAAATCCAAAAAGCTAGACAGTGAACCAACAGACCAAGACTTATATTCCAACATGTCTGACAAAGTTCAAAGAGTGCATTGCTTACAGCTCCCATGAACGCATAGTCAGCATCGTATCGTCCAGCAAATTTTACAGCAATCTTGTCCATCCTTATTGAAACAATATTGCTCGGGAAGTTCTCCGACCCTCCCTCTGGCAAGTAGGTCTCTTTAGCGATGTCGTTTACACACTTCCTCACTTTTGCCTTCAATTCCGCAGACATAATCAGCGTGAACCAGAATAGAATGAGTGACAAGATCATGGTCGGTGCATACATTACACTGTCCGGTTGAAGAGTCTTGGAGATTTGTAGCGGGAAAAGAAAGGTCTTGTCGGCAATATCAAGAGCAAGTTGTGTGCTGATTGCGGCATTTACAAGTCTTGAAATCTTACCAGCATCTCTGAGGCTATTCAAGATTTCAAACCAAAATGTCGACCACCGACGGTAACCAGCTTCCAACAGTAGTTCCTGGCTGCTTCGGGAAATCCAGTGCGTTGTACTGTGTGCGATCGCATCTCGAAGGCTCCACACATGCGCAAATATGCACATGGAACTCACATATAACCCCAATACTGACGAGTATTTTGCAAGTAGTCCAGCAAAGGACCAAATGAGATCAGTTGAGAACTCAGCATCCAACATTGATTCTGTGCAGTTGTAGGAAGGTATTTGAAAAAAATGTCAGCCTACCAAATACCGCAGTGCACCTTATGCTCCATGACCATGTTCCTAATTTTGAGACGATGATTGTTGACACTTGGCTCAGAAGAAATCCAAAAATAAAGAAAGTGCGAAAGAAGCGACTTGAGATCTGCGAAATACACATTTACTCAGACAGTCAGACACATAAAGATTTATCAAATATGAAGTGGGAACCAAAATATAAATCAGCATATAATTCCGCATCGCGAGATTTTCTCTTTTCTAATTTAAAGCAGTTGTTTTTGTTGTGTTGGCTTGGGAAATACCAAAAAGATTAGCATATTATTTTTTGAAAAGCTGGGAACGGTAAACGGTCATATGCTTGGTTGGCAGATAAACAAGCTAAATAAACAGTTCTAGAATGAATCTAATATACTGTTACATCACATGTACTATTGCCTACACACTTTCTGTTTTTATAACAATTATAAATATAATTATAAATATTATTTCTAAGTACTCTCTAACCAACTTGTCACTTGTACCTTCCGCTCTAGTCCCGTGCGCACTACTCCAGGCAATTTAAGAAGCATAGCGTAGGAGCAACGGAAAATACCGCAAAGCGGGAAGGTGATGTTGGTTTGAGTATAGCATACCTGTTGTGGTAGCCAGCTAATGGCTGAATATGATCCTGCGATCATGGTCAGCACCAACGATACCCTGTAATAATTCCACTAGTGCCATAGAAAAAAAATTGCAAAATACTGGCATGGGGCATTCTCTGACAAGCGGGGATGGCTACACTGCACAAAAAAAATTTATGGAGGATTTCACCAAACGAAACCAAGTGACGAAACGTCGGTTAGTTGTAGTATACAATCTCATTCACCACACTGTAGGGATTTGCAGTCCACCGGTGGATCCACCATGGTCGACAGTCTACCTGTCCAACCGTCTACTGCCACCGGTGGATTGTGGACAGGTGGCCGGTAGATGATTTTCTCGCGAGTGGACGGTGGACAGGTAGACAGTCGACAAAATTTTCGATGGTAGCTGGTGGACTGGTATACAGTATACAAAATTTCTATGGGTAGCTGGTGGACAGGTGGTCGGTGGACTAACTTTTCAAACAAAAATATGTTTCTTTTCGTTGGTGAAATGCACAATTTCAGCATGAAACCGAAGGAAGTAAGCTATTTATGGCCATATAAGTGCATTATTTGCAATTATGTTTTGAAAATATGCACAAAAGTACTCATTTTGAGCTTAATTCTGTCAAATTAAAGTCTAGTCGGTGGACAGGTGGTCGGTAGGCAAAATTTTTCGTGGTAGCTGGTGGACAGGTAGACCGTGGACAAAAAATTCCACGGTCGCTGGTAGACCGGTGGACGGTCGACAAAATATTGGTAGGTGGCGGGTGGACAGGTGGACGGAGGACAAAATATTTGCTGGTAGACAGTGGACTGGTAGATGGTAGCGAACCTGAGTGCAAATCCCTACCACACTGTTATTACTTTCTTCACCGGATGTTCGAAAACGTTTTCCAAAAATTTGATCAGGGAGGCTACAGGTGGTCACGGACCATTTTTGTTTATTGGCCACAGGCATTCTTCGTTTTTCGGCTACAATTGGTCACGGGCCGTTTTTGCTTTTCTACAGTTGGTCACAGTCAATTTTCGTTTTTCGACTGAAGTTGGTCACGGGCCATTTTTGCTGTTCTACAGTTGGTCACAGGCGATTTTCGTTTTTCGACTAAAGTTGGTCATGGACCATTTCCGGTTTTTACTATAGTTGGTCACGGGCCATATTAATTTTTTGACAACAGCTGGTCAGAGTCCATCTTCGTTTTTGACTAAAGTTGGTCAGGGACAATGCTTAGTCACAGGACAGTATTCGTTAAAAACCTGATTTTATTTAGTGGTTTATTGACAAATCATTTTATCACGGAGTTGTCCATGTTGTGCGAAAAAAAATGTGCAAAAAGTCCCTCATAAGTAATTTAAGTAAAGCCAGCCCCGCTTGTCAGAGATTGCCCCATGCCAATATTTTGCACCTTTTTTTCTATGGCACTAGTGGAATTATTACAGGGTATCGTTGGTGCTGATCATGGTCAATCTGAATGGACAAATACACAGAAAGTAGGCAAGGTCGAAGAAACTTTTCACCGGATCGTTTGAAACGATAACAGCATTTTCTTTTGACAAATCTTCGGTCGGGAAAATTCTTTGTTTTACTTGAAGTCTCATACTGTTTTATTTAAGATTCCCTTCCCATTATAGTTACATGGTTTGTGTATAAGAAGAATAAGAACCTAAATTCAACTCTCAAAAAGTACTTTGGTGTAATTCAAAAATTAACCATTATCTGTAAGCAAGTAAGAATATGGCATTACAAGGAAGTGACCTGTCCCTGGGCCGGAAAGTGTACTATGTAAAAATCCTAAATAAAAATTAATGTTATGCCAGTTCAAGCATATCTGTTATGCTACACTAAGAAACAAGCACAAGACTGTTTTCAATAATCCAAAACCTCCCGTTCTAATTCCAAACAAAAATTAAAATCGATTTTATCTACTCTGGACAGCTCCTTGGATTCTTACCAATGTAGCTCTTATGGTAGTAGAATCAGAATGTGGTTCGTACAATGGGGTATCGCTGGCTTGTTCAAGGTAATTACACAGCTTCGATCATTTATCGATCGAATGGACACGGTTTTTGCGCTTCGGAAGGTGGATGGCTGTAAGCATTTGCTGTATGAGAAGCATAATTATAACGTATCAATTGAATAGGTCCAAAACAAACAAGCGTGACAATCAAACGTAAGCCGACACGTCATGTACAATGAACACTGCTGGAGCTGGACAAAAGCATTTAACAGCCCGGAATAAATGACGTTTTAAAGTCGATTCCGCATGGGGGCCTGACCATCTGCAACCGTTATAGAGAAGTGAATGTTTTGGAAAGCCCGAATAGGAGAAAATTAGAAAGAATAAGTTAACAAAATTTGATTGCATTCCAGTTCAACTGTAAGCGCGACAATGACAAATGTTTTTTTTTATCCAGGAACTAATTTGTTTTGCTTAAGACATTCATCATACGCGTGTCCAGATATTGAGAAACGACTTATATATATTAAAAAACCAACTAGAAGATTTGGATGTTGGTGAGAATAGTGTCCTGGTTGGTACATTTTTGCATGGATAATTAATAACTTTCTTTACATATATTCTGTACATAAACATTAAATCATCAAAAACAATAACTATTTATTATCATGGACATGCTTTTGAAAGACAATTTAGTCGAAACCTGTACGTTAATTCATAAACAATAAGTACGATTAAAATTGCATGACAAAGTTCTTCAAATTACAAAAAAAACAATGTTAATGATGCGAGATTTCCAACACTTGTACTAGCTGCACTGTTTGTTGCTACGAAAGTTATTAAATATTTAAAAAAACATGCCTATCCAATTTTAACGCTTAACACGTTTCCGAATTAAACAATCATGACGGGCAAACGGGTTTTCTTAAATAACATCGTATTCTATGCATACTTTATAACATATATTCTAGTTATAATTTTGATTGCTATTGCTACAAAACTCATTTTTTTTACATACATACAAGATGTGTTTCCTAATTGAGCCAACCTAATTCTGCTCAGTCTCTAATAATATACTTCAGCATAACCATGAACCAATAAACTATTTAATTTTGAATCACAGGTTCTACGTTCTAAAAAAGAAGTACTGCGTCTATGAGTCTATCAATGCAGTTTTTAAACCAGTCCTTCATAAATTCCTTGTCTACGGGAGCCAGGACAAGCTTATACATCAGTATTTCTGGTCTCACCGCGTCACATGCTTTCTTGATTATCTTCTGTTCTATTTTCTGTGATCCTCGTTTTGCTTCTTTGTAGGACCTGAGCGCGCTCACTCTTAACGAGCTCACAATGGATTTCGACATTTCAGTGCAGTAAGAAATCCCTGCCAGTGCTATATAGGAACTGCCGAATGTTGGAAAAAACAAGCATGAAACAAGCCAGTACAAAAACGCGGGAACAATTCCGTAACCAGTAATCATGACGTACGTTCCAAGAAGCAGAATCCAAAAGGCAGCAGAAAAATACAGTGCCATTCCTGTCTCACAAGCATACTTTACCGCATGGTAAATATTTGCGGCCAGAATGTATTTCTGGCGGGCTTCCTCGTTAGTGAATATTCCGGTGCATACTTTATGCAACAAAGTTTTCAGGAAACTGTTGATGAGGTCGAGTGCTACAAAGATTGCCCACAGAAGGATGATAATGGTCCTGACTATTTCAAAAGCCGGAAGCAAGACGACAATGCGAGTTAGTTGAAACAAGACCAAGAGAAAATCAGACTGAGGAATCTTAGGTTTTCCAAGATACTCGTACATGTCGCTCGCAATCGTGTATAGCGGATCGATTCCGACAAAGAGTCCTGCAATGTAAAGTACAACAACCGCTGGCAAGAGTAGTAAGCCGAGGGTCATGATCACGATCGGTCCTAACCGGAATTCAACTGTGTTTTCTAGTTAATAGAACAAAAATTTGTTGAAATTCCACTAATACTATCTATTTTCACAAGTGGTAAACAATTTCCTTACCGGTGACGACGCTCCTGTGAATTATCAGCAACCAGTTGAAAGCCTCGAGGATTTCAGGGTACAACCAGAGTAAACAAATGCCACCGAATAGGCAGAAAACTACGACTGCCCCAGCAGCGTGAAGGGCAACCAGTCCCAAATTATACCCTGACCCATCGATGAAGAAATATGTGAAGCTGTAGCAAAGCCCAACCCCGTTCAGAAGAAGTACTAACCATGCGACTTGGTAGAGTCGTAAGTCACGTTTGTTTTTATTCCATTTCAACTTGTCATCAGTCAGGTCAAGGAATATTGGTGGATTATACAGGAAACCATATTCACGCAATAGTAGCGTGTAAGCTTTGGTGTGATACGAATTCATAGTGCTCCAATGGAATTCTACATTTCTATTGACTAATATTTTCTAAGGTTTGTAAAAATATGTTTTCCTTCCTGTTTTCGTAAAGTAATTTAGGCATTCTAGAAAATAATATATTTTGCTCGTGGGGTTTTAAATAACTTGTTCAATTATTTGTACGTGCCCAATGGACTGAAGTTGCCTATGCATTTTTCCTGAAGTCATTAAAATGCTTTAGTTGCCCGATATATGGTATGCAATTCAAAACATGCATTGAACTTACAGTCAATTATGAGCACAAAATATAGTTGAAAAAATATTTTTCATGCCTAAAGTTTATTGAATGCAGATAAGGATGGACAAGAAAATGTTTTTCTTATTATTAATAAGAAGTTTAACTTTGTTCAGCTAGTAATGAGATCGCTGGATGCGTCTGTCGGTCTGTCCGTCTGTGGGGGCTCTACAGGTCGTACCGTTTGACAGATTTCAACCAAAATTAGTAGTCGATCCCATTGCCATTAAGGAAGATCCCTATTGTTTTTCAGGTTCCTACGTCAACTTTTAAGGTTCCTATCAGGTCCTAGCCTTCGTTTATATGACGTGTGACTGTGTGACACATCATTACAACGGGCTCGGGTAAGGCTGTCCAATGACATATGTTTGGGCTGACGATATCATACCTGCAGGTGCTTGTCAGGCCCTAACTTTTCTCACATGTATTTTTACATAACGTCTGACGTACGATTGGATCTGGATCAGGCAGCGCTGCTCCATGGCACATGTTTGGGTTACCGATGTCAATCCTGAAGGTGCCTGTCAGTTCCCTACTTTCGTAACATGTATTTTTACATGACATAGCATTTGAAAGGACACTGACAATGCTATTTATGGACGTATAACTTGAATCAAAACTTTTCATTCTTTTTACGTTTTTATGTGTCTATTACTGTCACATTCAGTGCTAACCTTCAGCTTCATCTTTATAGCTGTTCTTAACAGCTTTTGATAGTCACGGGTAGATGCCCGTCTTAAAATATATCAAATACGGTCGATTAGGTAGTAACCTACCCAATTATTGAGTGGTAGATGGCATCAAGTTGTGGCAGAAAGAATTTTGGATTCGATTTGATTCCAGATTTATTGAAATTGTTAAAACATGTTTTCACATCGTTGTTTTTAGTGTGTAACATATAAAAATATAAATTTTTCGTCAAGTTCTTAAAATAACTTTACATTCACACATTTACAAGTTTATCAGCATGCAGCTTTGAATATTTTTTTTCTCATTTATGCACTTCTGTGCGAAGTGGCTGTGTTTTCTAAATCACTTAGTTCTGCCCAAGATATCTACAACGTTAACAGAAAAACCAGACCGTTTTACAATGTCAGCTTTAACTAGCGACAGCCGTATCATCTTTATAATCTCAAACAAGAATTATGCACACGGTACATGTTTCAAACATGGTCTACTGAACAAGATTTTAATTTTCGCCAAGAAAATGAATCAATTTTATGGTTTCCATCTCTAATTTTGATTAGCCCTATAATTATCCCCATCGTTTAAAAGTCCCACTTGTTTTATAAGCATATAACATATGTGAATCTGATGGACCCCACAATATATATAAAAATTATTTTGACTGTTCCCCTTGATTGTTCTTCAAGCGCATTTATCAACACCAGTGCGTAAAGCTGTATGAAAAATGAAACTTGGCATTCCCCCGTGAAAAATCCAACTTTAAAATGATTTTTTCTGAAGTTTCTGTTGTGCTAGAAGTTTTTAAACTGAAACAAACCAATCAAAAATTAATATAGACAAAGACAAAAAACTTCATAAGTACATTTTTCATTGGAAGTGATTTTTTTTTGTAAAATAAGCTGTTAAACGTACTTTTTAAACTTCGTGTGTAACATCTCGAAATGACTGTAGTATCATGCTGCCTTCTCATGCTTTACGACATAAATCAGCAAAACTGAGTCCTATATTTCACACATTTTTAATCGTCACATCCTTAAGCTGTATTTATCTTCTTATGATTGACGAGTTTATCGTGGCCAATTTAGGTGCTAACAAACATTCTCCATACGCCATACGCGTGTTCAAGGATTTGAAACTCGATTCAATAAGAGTTCAATTTTTATCAATAGCTCCACACTCATACAAAAAATATAGTGTTAAACTCAAGAATCTCTGCGAGCGGCTGGTCGTCAGAAACTAACTGTTTGAACTATGATAAAAACTATGATTTGAACTATGAACTATGATAAAAATGATGAACTAGGATAGGAAATTTCCTATTGCTTGAAAGAGGCTAAGTGCAACTGGTCAATCCTTTATAACTTAATTAGTTTACAAAAATGTGTAAATGCATTTCCATAGAGAAGAATCACTCACTACAACTTATAGACGATGATGTCCATTGTTATATAATTTATCCTTATTGTTAGGATAGAGCTGTACTGACTCATACGAAAAATATAAGCTAATATTTCCTCGTATGAATTTAATTGCAGAATATTAATGAAACTATTTTGCTGCATACAAAATCTTTATCTTGTGCTGATTAGTAAAGTTATGCATTTGTATAGTTTCCCACATAGGTAGGTTTAAAACAACATACAAGTGTTAATGAAACCACGACTTGATTCATGACTCACACCGTTCATCCGTAAAGTAGCACCTGTCAGAATTTTACGTTGAAGACTTTTAATGCATACAATATTTTTCCGTTTGTAATCAGTAGTCATAAAATTATATGATCTCACTTGTACGGAATTTGTGCAACGACACGATATAATCTGCTAATTGAAAATGGAGGAAAATCAAGGTGTCATTCTTGCCAATTTCTTTTGTAGTAGGCAACCATTAAAATTTGAATTTTTTAATTGCACTGTATCGTCATTATACCTTTGCATATGGACTATGGATTTATATTTACTCATATATATATTCATATATACATATGTATGTCAGAATAGAGCACGCCTTTGTTGCTATCATTTATAATCGTACTTTTTCCCATCATATCTTGGTGGGACTACGTCAACAGGAGCGAAGTCTATTATTTCGAATGCAGGGAATCTTTGATCAGAAGTAAAGAGCTTAGATTTTACAACCCATGTTGATAAGTCTGCGTGCAAAAATGAATTAGTTGTAGTACTGAGGAGCGTTCCCACGATAAGCACCGTTCAAGAAAAACGCACGTTACGCATAAATCTATCTAATAAATGAGTTATGGGAGGCTATAAATGCAATATTACGTAGTGAATGATTCATTTTGCTCAGGAATTCTGTGCGGTTGGTATAAGATATGTGGCTATAAATGCAAAATTATGGAGCAAACGTTGCATTTTGCGCTGGAGCTCTTTGCAGCTGGTATATGATATGCGGCTATAAATGCAATATTATGTATCACGTGTTCAGCAGCAATTTTGTACAGTTTTTATTTGATATGAGGCTATAAATAAATTATGTAACGTTGATAAATTGAAACCTTCTAGATAACACTCAGTTAGAGTAGCTTAACCCAATTGTATAATTATATTAGCCCTGCCTCTTAATTGGATTCTTTACGAAGTAATGACTAATATAAGTCGTAAACAAAGTCTGCTCAGGTGAGTTTAGAGCCGTCAGATAATACGAGTTTTAACGGTATAACGTTACTAATTAAATACTCAAGACGTCTGGAAGAAATGAGTAATATTCCACATTAGACTGTATTAACTTCCAAGGCTTCCTGTTTGGTTTAATGCACTGCCGCTACTCCTCTTGTTCCGCATCAAGTTTTATCGAAACTGTTGCTGATGAAGCGCTGACTAATGGTACGATCATGTTTCACAGCCGCTTCCTATTCCCAAAATAAA
>JAAXOA010003081.1:0-12077 GCA_036561885.1 Salina celebensis
ACCATTGTGAGAAAGTGTTTCTGGCAAAGATTCAAAGGATTTTCGACAATTTCCTTCATAGTCGTCATCAAAAAGTACAACCACTCGTCAGTGTCTATTTTGAATTCTGTTGATCCCGAGGTATCCAGAGTGAAAAGTACGCCACTTCCGGTGACGTCTCCAGTTATGTCGACACAACTATAGGTCCGTTCCACTTGGCGTTTTTCAGGAGAGGGGGAATAGTCTTGTATAACGGTTTTACGACCATCGTCATCTGAATCAGAATCACTTTCAGTTTCACAGTCTGAACTGGACGTGGTCGCATCTGGGCTTGTTGCTGCACTCACTTTCTTAACAGGTTGTGGGGCCATGGGAACCGCAAGTGGATTAGCAGGTGTATCCTGTTGCAACTTGAGATTTTGAAGTAGTTCGGGCAGCTTCGCAGTGATTGGGGGTGGCTGTGGTTTTGGAAGCATTCCTAACTGCAGCGGTTTGCCCCGTCCAAGAGCTGCTTCCGAGTTCCACCGTTTCAGTTTCTTCTGAGCTTGTGCGTATTTCTTCATCGCCTTCCTGTAAACCCTGGAACACTGTTCTAACTCCTGTTGAAGCTGTTGTCGCTCCGTTTCTTTGACAACTTCCTGTGACGAGGTGAGAGCTTTTGTCAAAGCAAACTCGGCAACTGACTTGTCTACTAATATCTTCCCTTTCACATAAGGATGGCAAAGCAAATCTGGCCATGTCAGTCTTTTCTTCGGATTCTTTTCCAGTAGTCCTTGGAGGAATGACAAAGCATCTCCAAATATACACTCATGCCACTGGACACTCGCTTCTTCCATCATTTTCCTCAAGACAAACAAAGAATTTGTGTGGAATGGAGGTTGTCCCACAAGCAGCTCGTACAGAATGCACCCCATCGACCACAAATCTGCAGAATGGTCATAGGGTTGTTCCAGAATGATTTCTGGAGCCATGTAAAGGGGTGTGCCTTTCATGCTTGTTAACATGAACGAGTTGATTGCAATCATACGAGCAAATCCAAAATCACAAAGTTTTGCTTTCCCGTCGATTCCAACGAGGATGTTTTGAGGTTTCAGGTCACGATGAAGAATTCTCTGGGAGTGGAGGAAGTGAAGCGCTGAGACGAGATCACACGCGATTCTTTGAACAGCTTGGCCATGCCAGCGGTTATACTGAGGAACTACTTTGTATAGGTCACCGTGCGCTAGTTCAGTAACAACGACAATCTAACAACATCAATCAAATGATAAACAAGATAAATTAATCTGTCATATAAAAATCTTAAACTTTCTAAAGTTATAAACATGACCTACCGCTTCTTCAGTTTCAAAGGAATCCAACATCTGTATGATATTCGGGTGATGAAGATTCTTCTGTATCTCGCATTCCTTCTTAAGGCCTTTAATCTCTGCATCTTGTTTTCCTCCCTGTTACAAGTCAACTACTAATTTACATCGTTTTCTAATATAATTTAAACATTCTTATTTCCAACTGTCAAATATTACCTTTCCGATAAACTTCAGTGCAACTTTTAAGTTTGTTGCTTTATCCCTTCCAACGGCCACATTTCCAAACGACCCCGCTCCTAAGTGGTGTAAAACTTCGTAACGATCCATACTTGATCACTAATTATATTCTTAAATTAATTAATTAAATCAAAACATTTTTAAAACTTTTTCTTCGGGAGCATCAGATCACATTTCACATTTGTCTTGTTTACATTTGGTGAAAAGGGTGCATGCACAGCACACGATTGTATCCACATACGTGCTGTTTCGAGTGATTTGTTTACATCTATTCTTGCTTTTGTCTATGGACAGTCCCATGCTTTGAGAACCCTTTTCAAAACATGTGTGCGTAAAAGCACGGGGCAATGCGAACATTTCTTATTCACTTTGTTTCTTCAGAGAGTTAACAACGCTCTGAAGGTCCCTCGACTGACAGCTTTGAGAAATTTTAGAACAGTAACTTTCTTAATTACTAACATTCTTTGATAACCATACCCAATCGGTTTTCTTGACCTCACCCACCTCCTCATTTCGCTGTTTAACCGGCGACTTCCCCAGTTATGTTCTTTAATTGAGATTAAAACTTGTTTACTCAAGTTTCTAATTCCCCCTCATGTTGAAAATATGCAAGGAATAGCAATTAACGCTGTTGACGACCAAACTACTAAAATTCCTCCATTTTTAACATCCATACTATCCATATTCTTAATTAATGTGTAGTTACAAAACATAACGAAATTTGTTCCCATGAAGTACGCTGGAACCACCATGGGCCCAACAAAGGTGAGCACAAACAAATGCAAAATTTCCAATTCTGTGTAAAACTTTCGGAGGTAGGACCACTTCCTAAACTTTGAAGATGCTTGTTGTCCAGTAACAAGACGCTGATTTCGGCCACTACTACAAAGCAGCTCAATAAGCACCTTCCATGTGAACCTGATGTTGACAGTCACTAGGAAAAGAATGAAAATCAGGAAAATCCAACATGACTGCGTTCCGAGCAAAAACCAATAGGACATCAGTAAAATAGTAATCCAATTAATTTTATCCGGGATCAGAAACGACGTCAAGTAAGGGGGCCAATGGGGGAAGAAAATGCAATGAGAGCTAACACAGATTCCACTGATGGTGAGACATTTCCAAGTAACCGAAAGAAACTTGTCAAAGGATTTGTTGTCGTGGCAGGTGTTCCTGTCTCGCCGGTGCTTCATGAATTGTTCTGTGGAACAAAAAACAGTAAATTAGAAAACGAAAACAGGTATCTTCCATGAATCTTTTTAAACTTACGAACACGGTGGAGATAAGAAAACCATTCTGTTATATAGTTAAGGACTTCATTTTCATGGTAAAGGAATTGGCAACCCACGGCGGCGAAAAATGCAGCACAAATGGTTAGTGCGTAAGTATAATAAAAAGCCATCGTCAACGATTTTTTCGATAGATATAAACGTGCCAGTTGAAAACTCAAAAATCCCGTGTAAAACGTGATAATTGTTACGAAAGTTACAAAACAAAATCGCAGCCATTCTGTTGGTACGAACTTTCCTGGAATGAAGGCGCCACATTTGGTGACCCTTGCAGGAATCCATTTTGCTGGCACCACAAAGAACAAGTTGCCATGGAAAACGACTCGGGAGAAGAGCTTCATAAAATTGTCACTCAACATGTCTCTTTTGACCTTGTGCCTTGAGCTCAGACTGGCTACTAGTAGGATTATGCACACTTCATACTTCATACGCTGCGCTCCACTCGGCTTGTAAACGGAAAGACTCTGTGCAAACTGAAACTGTGCGTACTTGGAACGGATTGATGAGGTCAAATATTTTTGAATTGTTAATTCAGCCCTGGAAATTTGGTTTTATTAAAGGTTGGGTTTTCTCACAATAATCCTAATTTTTTTAAATGCTTTGTATAACCATGAAAACTATCAGCTTTTGAATGAAACCGTTTAAAGCAAGAGACGAGACTTGACGAACCACTCAATTGAACCTATAAAATTGCTATGCATGGTTGATCAGGAAAGTATTCATTTAAATTAAATAGTCAAATGTCATAGGTAACTCCCTCGGCAAGTGGAATTGAATCCTGTAATTTTATTTTGCTGTCAACTTGACAATATGTCTAAACTTAACTTATAAACGGGGGTTTTACCGTTAACGAGGAAAACAAAAGTATATATTTTTAAATGATAGGATTGTATCTCAATACTTGAGTGAGTAGGTAGTATATTTTTCCGCCTGATTTACAGTTAAATTTAAGTATAAACGAATAAATAATTTATCCCAGGAACGATTAAATTGCTTTCAAATCATGATATGAAGCCGTATTATTACTGTTTGAGAAGGTTTTGTATACACTTTACTACAACTTTACTTTACTTTACATGACTACCAACTTAAGACACGTATGATTTTTGACCCAGCCAAAATTCAATTTTGTAACCCTTCTACCCGGCCATTTGGAGACCGGCGATCTTTAGAGGCCCTGCGTTCTTTAGAGGCCCGGCGTTCTTTAGAGCATTTACGGTATATGGCTGTTCCTAAGCTCATTAAGATTATTAAGAACCATGCTAATACAAAATGACCACCAAATCGTTTTCATAGGAAACATTTCAATCAAACAGTTTTAATCTTTCAAGAATAATGTGTAATGGAAATAGAACTACAATTTCGTTGCATCCTTGAAAGATATGCGATCAATTTTCATCACACGATTTCGGCCTGGCCCAGTTTGGACGCGAGTTTTGTTGTTCAATTTTCAGAGAGCCAACAACGCTCTAAAAGTTCCTCGACTCACTGCTTTCAGAAACTTTAAAACTGTAACTTTCTTGATTACTAACATTCTTTTATAGCCATATCCAATCGGCTTTCGTGACCTCACCCACCTCCACATCTCACTGTTTAACCGTCGACTCCCCCAATTATGTTCTTTAAACGAAATCAAAACTTGTTTACTCAAGTCTCTAATTCCCCCACAAGTGGAGAATATACAAGGCACAGCTATTAACGCTGTTAAAGACCATATCATTAAAATTCCTCCACTTTTAGCATCAACAACATTAATGTTCTTAACTAACGTGAAGTTACAAAACATAACGAAATTGGTTCCCATGAAATAGAATGGAACAAAGAGCGGTCCGACAAAACTGCATAAAACCAAATGCAAAATTTCCAATTCCCTGTAAAACTTCCGGTTCTTGGACCACTCCCTAAACTTTTACGATGCTTGCTGTCCAGCAACAAGTTTCTGGTTTCGGCCAGTGCTGCAAAGCATTTCCCGGAGGACCTTTGTAGTAAACCGGATGTTGACCATGAAATAATACAGTATAAAAACTAGAAGAATCCAACACGACTGCGTCACAAACATGAACGGCGACGACATGAGTAAAATGGAAATCCAGTTAATCTCCTTCCTGGGCAGAAACGATGTAAAGTAGGGCGGCCAATGTGGGAAGAAAATGCAATGAGTGCAAACGCAGATTCCACTGATGGTCAGACATTTCCAAGTCAATGAAAGCAACTTGTCAAAGGATTTGTTGTCTGGACAATTGTTCCTGTCTCGGCTGTGCTTCATGGATTGTTCTGCAGGCGAAAGATAATAAAAACGTGGAAAAAAAATCTTGGAGTATCTTCTAGAAACAGGTTGTAAACTTACGAACTCGATGGAGATAAGCAAACCATTCTGTTACAAAGTTAAGGGCTTCATTTTCACGGTAAAGTAGCTGGCAACTTATTGACGCGAAAAATCCGACTGTCATGGTCAGTGCGTAGGTGTAATTAAAGGGCATTGTCAAAGATTGTTTCAATAGATATAAACGGGCAAGCTGAAAACTCAAAAATCCACAGTAGCCGGTGACAAATGTTACGAAATTGACAAAACAAAATCGCAGCCATTCTGTTGGAACGAACTTTCCAGGGACGAAGTCTCCGAACTTTGTGACCCTCGGTGGAACCCATTTTGCGGGTAAAGCTATTAGTAAGTTGCCGTGAAAAACGACTCGGGAGAAGAGCTTCATAAAATTGTCACTTAACATTTCTCTTGGACTTTATCAGCTATAGCTATGGCTGCTAACTGTTTGCATTATGCTACCTGCAACCTGGATTTACGTCCGCTGGTGAAATGGACATATTTTTGTTTGCATTTTCCTGTAATGTTTGAATACTTTGCAAATTACTCATGATTAGAATGGAATTTTGAAATAGGACAACTAATCTTTATAATCATTAAATCCATCAATGGAAACAACCAACGGAATGTCATTACAAGGCCCTGTGTTTGAATCGATCGGTTCAAGACAACAAAGAAAATTATGACAACTACAACTCGCGTTCAGTTGAGCTTTAGCTCATTACGTCCCATCGTTGGTCACTTGGCCAGTAAATGACTCATTTAAAGTTGACTCATGCCAATGCAATGGTTGACTCCCTCGGAAAGTGAAATTGAATCTAGTGATTTTACTTGCAATGTATGTACGATTTTTCTTATCATGCATGGTATACAATTTTCAATTTTAATCAGATTTTCAATGCATCCTGGTATCAGGAAACTAAAAGTTATTTATCAACGGATTTTATTGTAGTCGTGAGAACAGACGTTCAATCAATTTGAAGAATAAAACGCTGAAGCACGATTCCTATTATGAGCAATAGCCCGAAATTAACGAATGTTTAGCGAAGAGCGCTTGAATATCGGAAACAAGTTAACTTTAATTGACCATTAACGGACGGACAGACAGACAACCACGACGATTTTATAAAGCAGGTGTCGCTCCTTATTAATTCAAAAAACGTCTCCTTCACTTTGTTCCATCATTGATCATAGCCCTGGTCTATATAACAATTACAGGGCTAGCAACGCCCGAAAAGTGCCTCGACTGACCGCTTTCAGAAACTTTAAAACGGTAACTTTCTTAATTACTAATATTCTTTGGTATCCATAGCCAATCGGTTTTCTTGATCTTGCCCACCTTCTCATCTCACTGTTTAACCGTCGATTCCCCCAGTTGTGTTCTTTAACGGAAATTAAAACTTTGTCACTCAAGTTTCTTATTGCCCCACAAATAGTGAATATGCCAGGCAAGGCAATTAACGCTGTTGACGACCAAACAACTAAAATTCCTCCATTTTTAACATCCATACTATCTATATTCTTAATTAATGTGTAGTTACAAAAGAGAACGTAATTTGTTCCCATGAAATAAATGGGAACCAGCAAGGGCCCAATAAAGGTGAGCACAAACAGATGCAAAATTTCCAATTCTCTGTAAAACCTTCGAAAGTTGGACCACTCCCGAAACTCCAATGATGCTCGTTGTCTGCATAGAAGACTTTGATTTCGACGAGTTTTACAAAGCAGCTCGTGGAGGACATTCCAAGTAAAGCAGATATTGACAAGAATCAGGACTATGAAAAAAATTAGTAAACTCCAACATGTCTGTGTTGCGAACAGAAATGGCGATGATAAGATGACGATAGAAATCCAGTTAATTTTCTCCGGTGGGAGAAAAGATGTTAAGTAAGGGGGCCAAGTAGGAAAGAAAATGCAATGAGTTGAAACACAGATTCCAACGAGGGTCATTAATTTCCAAGTAACAGAAAGAAACATATCGAACAACTTGTTGTAATGACAGTTGTCCCTGTCCCGGCGCTGTTTCATAAAATGATCTATGGAACATCAAAAACTTAGTTAAAAAGTTAGTGACCTTACAAAT
Organism: Salina celebensis; assembly: GCA_036561885.1. Classification (NCBI taxonomy): domain Eukaryota; kingdom Metazoa; phylum Arthropoda; class Collembola; order Entomobryomorpha; family Paronellidae; genus Salina; species Salina celebensis. The sequence continues at coordinate 7,216 of JAAXOA010003081.1, forward strand.
TACAGTTGAAACTTGGCTTACCAACTCGACGGAGATACTCAAACCATTCGGTAACCCACTTGAGTAATTCACTTTCATAACGAAGTAGTTGCCAGGTTGTCGTCACAAAATACCCGACAGAAAGTGTGAGTCCATAAGTGTAATAAAATTCCATGGTAGAAGAATTGTTCATGAGGTATAAGCGTGAAAGCTGGATACTTAAATATCCACCGTACATAGTAATAAACGCAACAAAACTGACGAAGCAAAATCGCAGCCGCACAGTTGGAATAAACGTTCCTGGGGAAAATTCTCCTGACTGAGTAATCCGAGGTGGAACCCATTTTGCTGGTAAGGCACCGACCAAGTTGGCATGGAAAGAAACTCGAGCGAAAAACTTGAAGAAATTGTCGCTCAACATCACTCTTTAGATTTTCTGTAAAGTTGGGGTAATGTAAATGGAAGCATTTATCAGTACAAGCGCAAACTGGTGCAATTGGAATGAAAAAAAGAGGAAGTTCAATATTGAAAAGTATAGTTGCTAACGGCACGTTGACATAAAACTCGACTTGGAGTTGTGAGTAATGAGTTGTCATTATTTTTTTAAACTGCTCACGATGATAACTTGCACTTGATATTTTAAGACCTATGACTCGATTTACCTTTAAATGTCAACAGCAACTTCTATACGCAAGTTGTATCAAATACTGTAATTTTTATTTGCAATCAATTGCTCTAAACATTTCAGACAATACTATTTTAACAAAGGTTATTTTTGTGATTATTATAAGGACCAAGAAACAAGATAAGTAGATTTATTAAAATAATGCTTCCTACCTCGGACAAAATACTAATTTTCTTAATAAATTAAATATGACCATGGTTAAATGAACTGTTTGCTATAATCCTAAAATAACTTGTCCGAGTAGTGTACATACAGAAGAGGCAAGGAATACTTTAAAACCATTACAAATGCAATGTAACTTTGTCTAATATGCAATAATTTTAGACAATAGTCTTGTGTAAAGTAGGTAATAACAATTTATAAGTACGGTTAAATATTCTTAATATTACTAGGAGTTTCCCCTGGAGTAAACTTGTACAGCAAATCAGATATTCCACGATGGACAGGACGCTTTAAATACTTTTTTCTCTTTCCTTCCGCCGTGTCTATTAACGCATTTAATGCAAGCAGATTAATACAAGAGGTTCAAAGTTAATTGATCACACGCTTTAAACAAAGCCCACTAAAGAACCATACACCAAATTAGTTAAACCCACACCACAAATTAGTAAAATTAATCAATACTCATTTTCCGTAAGCAAAATAATTTATAGATGCACAGGCTGTAGACTGCCCGAAGAACTTGCTGGAAGAAGGATTACATTACTTCCAGAATAGTTGTTTATGCTGTCGTCGTCTGGGTGATCTTCAAATGTCCTTGGTCCTTTCATGTCCACCATGGGTATCTGATTTGCTAACAATCCCTAGCAAACCAGTGCGTCCGTTCTGTACATAACAAATTAAAATTACATTTTTAATACCAATGACTAAACACTATCTTTAAAGCATAAAAGCTTGATTGTTTTTGGGCGGATCACATCATCACACAAAATTGAGCACAAACTTTCATACAAGATAATTGATAAATGCATAAAATAAATTAAACAAACTATAATTTGAAAAAGGAAATCAAGTGTCTATGTCAACCGGTGGCACCGGTATGTAGCCAGCATACCTTGTAGGGAATATCAAATCCGCCTTGGCGTTTATAAATCTGACGACTTCAAAGCTAACAAGGGCAACCACAATGCCCCCACACAGAGTGAGAATCTCATGGGTTAAACTTGGCTTAAGGAAAATTCTCACGGAGAACTTTTGCCAAACTGACTCCGTCCAGGTTGAGTATTCACCGCTGGACCAGTCATAGTCATCGATCAGGAATGCAGGGCTTTTCGCTTCAGTCATGTTAACAAGTGGACAGTCGAAGCAGGTACCGTTGATGAAAAAACGGGGACGATGAGACGCCTCGGGGTCGGCGTTAGGTCCTTTTCCGAAGCAGAGATCTGCGCTGGTTGCGTTGTCAACTATGTTGCCAAGGTATCTGACAATTATATATTTGGTAACTTGGGTGAGGGGGTTGATGTTCTGAGACACGCCCACGTAGAGTGGGTATGGAGGGGTGGGAACGTTTGGACTAGGATTTGAGCCGGATATGGCCCGGAATATAGAGCAGTTTGTTGTCATCAAGTAGCAGTTGAGTAACTCATCCACTTCAGTAAGGTCTTCAGGAAACGAAGGGTTGGCCCCTGGCTGTAGGAGACGAACAACGGCCGTTGCGATAGAAGACGATAAAGAAGCAATTGTTTGCTGGATTGAATTAACGGAGTCGTCGGAGTACTTGTAGTTGATTGCCTCTGGAGTGTCGAACAAAGAATTGTAAAATTGGTTGGAGTACGCGGCATCATGATTTGTGAGAACTATTCCAGGAATGGACGAATTTGACCGAAGGAAAGAGTGAAACGACGAGGGTGGAATTCCCCAGTTTGAGGTCGAAGCGGAAATGCTTACATTGTTGGATGGATTTTTCAGCAGTTCCGAAAGTGGATCAGCAGCTCTAGGATTGTTGATGTGCATAAAGTAAGATTTTGAGGGAGAAGCAGCTTGGTTGATTTCCAAGTAGTACTTGATAGAGTCCAGGGTTATCGGGAATTCTCCTCGGTTCATGTCGTAGACTACCCGGCTGCTTCCAATGTAGCCAAACGCTTCTCCGTTGAAGAGCATGAAGTAGACAGAATCTATTTCAGGATTAGTTATCGTCAGTGTATCCTTTATGGATCCCAGGTGTTTGATTAGGGACAGTAAAGTTACAAGACTTGTAACAGAAGAATCCGCAGATGGGGATATTTCGTCGAAGATTGAAGCGCCATCGAACCTTGCCGCAATGACCAACGCCCCTTTGCTGGGCGTGTTGGGTTTCGGCTGGAGTGTTGCCCATACATTCTGATCACCCAGAGGGTCACACACTTTCGCTGTAAATAAATTAAACAGGTAAAATAAAAATATGAAACCAAGCAACGAAGCAACTAAGGTAAATTAAGTTTAGTGTAGATACTTACATCCCATAGGGTTAAAACTGATAGCTTCACTTCGCCGTTTACAAGTAGGAGTATCCTTTGCCGCCATCATGAAGGACTTCAACTGCGCCGCACACAACGGCCAATCTCTGGCCTCGCCGTTTTTTGGTTCGTTAAAATCTTTATAGCACTTCCTCAGCGTGTCTGCCTCCTTGTCACTCTTCACAAGAAATATAGGAAATCCAAAATTTTCAAAGAAGAAGACTGCTTCCAGGAGCGTTCCAATTCTGACACCGGTTTGGGTTGGAGCTGTTGTACGCACTGAATTGACTATTTGGGCACGACAAATCTGTGGAAAACTTTGAAATTGTTGAAACAGTCTCTCCAGGTTTGTCTTTCAACACTAGAACTCCACTGACACGGTCTGATGACTTGAATTTGAGTAGGTTCTCTCTGGAGAAATGTTCCGGGTACATTACTACAATGTATGGGTCGTGTGGGCCATCTTTAAGTACCCAATTTAAAGATGTCTCGTCAGTGACTACATGCAAAACTCCAACATCACCTTTTGATGAAGCTGAATTAAGAAAAGTACAATTCATCATCATTTTCATTATTTCCTCACAACATTTTTTAAAAACAAAATTGTAATTTTTGTCAGTTTTTCTTACATCTGCAGCCGATCTCATCCGTTCCATTCAGTCTTTTAAAACAAGCCGAAGTGTCCTCAATCGGCTGGTATACTTTTGTAAACGTCCTATCCCCTAAAACACCCTCCAACCGGTAAATCAAATTAACTATAACTATCCACCTCCCCCACGCAATAAAACTACAAATAGTCCTCATTTTTGCTGTAGACCACTTCCTCTCAGTGAAACAACACAAGTTTTTGTTAAATTAATCAAGCATTTAAGCAAGCATCCTGTTACTTTTAATTTATCTCATTTTAAAATTTAACAAACAAAAATTGACAGACTTCAAGTGGAAAGAAGATAGACAGGAACGAGTGTATGAGTCATACAAGCAAGTGCATTGAAAGCCGAGAAGTGCATTGACGCAAATACAAACAACAGCTGACATTTGTTACTGTTGTTTGTGACGTGACAAGCCACAAAACAAACTCTTTTGAAATGGGAAAAATACAAAACTCGAATTGGATACTTTTCAAAGAAAAGCAGCGTCTGTCTAGAAATGTCAGTGATTCGATATTTCAGTGAACTGAAAATAAACAAAGTCCAATTTGTTTTGACGGAGAAATTTCAACAGAAAACACTGTATTTGTTAGGAATTGTAGAATTCTGATTAAAAATCATTTCTCTTTTCCTTTAAATTATTGCAACTATCAAAATGTATGCGTTTTCTTCTCGATTACGTCTGTTTTGGCAACATTTCCCAAGCCAAATCTATCCGAACTACGCTCAATTTATGATAAGCAACCCGTGACATTCGTCAAAACGCTATGAAAATGCACCCGCTTTTGATAGCCAGTTTGGTTATTAAACTGTTTAATTTTTTTTTCTCAAGGTCTATTTATATTAAAACCTGACTGGCTCATCTTTGTTTCAAAAAATATCTCAGTACTAAAGTTTTCTACAGACATTCCCTTAGGAAGACTAGAAACTGCTATAGAAGTTGCCAGAAACAGATCTCTCTGAAACATTAATCACCCCACCCATAAATATGACTCTGTTTGCAGTCTCTCAGATTTATTTTGTTCGGAGTACACGTAGATGTTGAGATTATGGATACTTTCCGAACATCAACCGCCTACACCGTTTGGGAACCAGATGAGAAAAAAAATACCT
>JAAXOA010003082.1:0-12076 GCA_036561885.1 Salina celebensis
CATGAAGTCCAACGACAAAATTTATCGTTACAAAAAATATCCCCTTTCATTTTAACGACTTTGTGTCAAGTATTTCTTCGCGCACAATCTATTTTTATCACGGTCGGTTTACGATAATTAAGCAAATCTGTACAAGCAAAAGCAACGAACATTTTTTATACTGTAATATATATTAATACCAATAGAGCAAAAAATATTAGTGAAAATATTTGTAACAGAAGCAGAAAAAGCTGCCATAATAATTACGAAGCGAAAGAAAATAAGTTACTTACTGTTGGAGTACATGGAAGCTGTCAGCTCCCGAATCATTATCCTCTCTTGACTCGACGGCATCTTGCCCAGATTTTTTTACACTGCTTTTGTTTTCCAATGAAACAACAAAAGATTTTGGCTGACAAGCACCGTCTATTCTTTATGAGCCACTGTACAGCTTGTTTTGTGCACTTCGCCGAGAAGACAAAAAAAATCCTGAAGTGTTGATAGCGTTTCTTCCCTATATTTTTCCTCTCTAGTACAAGTCACGTTATATAGCGTAACGTAATCCAATGATTTTCAACTCTGACTCATATATTGTGCTGAAACACGACAGACATTTAGTAAACACACGGTAAACACTAGTTTTCTTCCAAGATAACAGCCAGTTTTAACGCTTTTTAGCTAATAAAACATGTTTTATTATTTCCTCAAGAATTTCCAGCTGCTTTTTAGAGTTTCATGTGGAGCGTTACTCTGTTTTCATGTTTTTTGGCAAGGGTAGAACATTATTTGTAAATAAATCTGCGAACAGTTTTTGCTTGTTTGTCAACTTATCTAAATCGATGAAAGAATATTATAAATCTCATGGCGTGTCAGAGACGATTCTCCAATTTAATTAACTGACCGCTTTACCTAATTTGTGTGAAATTTTGGGTGCTGTACAAAGTATACACTTGTCGGTTATATCTGAGCTTATATCCTAAATTCTTGTGACAGTCCAGCGAGAAAACCGCAAAAATGTTTTGTAGAATCCGTATGAACTTTCACCATCTATATGTAAACAAAAACAGAACACAGAAACATTTTTAAGCTTTTCGCAATGTGAGCAAGGATTGGTATTCATACAAATGACCCAAGAAAATTTTAATGAATGAATGCAGTAGAGAGAAACCGAGTAATTTGGCACAGATACTTGCAGTTTGAAGTGGCAAAAATGTGTTATTATTTTAACGAATTTTATCCATTATTTTGTCTAGTACTACTTTCAAGAGTTATTCTCGAGTATTGTTTGAAACGCATTGAAACATTTCAACGATTTCATCCTGTCTGTTTTAATTGAACCGCAGTCCAATCAGAAGCACCTTTAGTATACATGGATTATCTAGCTGTTATGCACATCATCTCAACACTTTTATTGACATTGACACTGTTCTCAGCTTAATGATGCCCCGAAATTTACGCAACTGTAAACACTCATTTGGTCTAGTTTTCAACTTCTCCGTTAATTAGAACTTCGTCTCGCTCTTCATGTTGGAAACCACTTTTTAAACCCACGAGCAAATTTCATCGTCTCAAAACACGTTCATGGGTAACTCATCCAATTATTTGCTACAAAGCAATTCAGTCCGATAATGGTTAAATTTTTATTTGATTAGACAGATGAAATGTAGTACGATATTCAAATTCAAATATCACCAATAACAACATTAACTTTATTACACACTCTATAATGCGCTACGTTTGGAACATGCAGGAGTAAATACTTGGGAAAGACTGGAATATGCTTCGTGTACGTTTGCAATGTTATCGTTTTCTCATTAAATGTAAAGTAATTTTTATGTACTGAATTGTTCATTGATTTTTAAAGCAATATACATAATAATATATGCTATAGTGCTTTGTTTTAAAACATATATTTGTTACCTAGAGAGGGTGGAATATTTTACAATATAACTGGGAAATGAACTACTGTTGTATGTCCATGAATGAAATGAAGTGCAATTTCATACTCATTCTAGCAAATGAGACTAAAATATATTACTTTATGGATTATGGCCATTTCCTTTAATACTCTACCCAATAATAACGTACCGTAGCGAATGTATAGTTGCAGACAATAATCTCATCAATGTTTAACTTAAAAATGCATAACTCGTCTCTATAGTATTTTGATTTTTGATACATCAGAGTTGCCCCTTGTATACATTTTCGAGGGCATTTTTTACATAATTTTGTACAGATTATGTTTGCAATTCCAGGCAAACCAGCAAGATCAAGGAAAATCAATGTTTCTAATGATCCATTTATAATTACAGATCACAATGATAATGCATAATATGCCCGTGGGAACAGGCCTGCCAAAGTAGAAAATGAATTCTGAGTTGTTTTCTGAACGTTTCGTGACAAAAAATTATGTATATCAAATTACTGGGATTAGTAGGATTATTGCCCAAGTTCGTTGTGAAAAATCTCTTTCAACAAAAAGTTTAGCGTTCGCTGCCCGGCATTTCGCAACTTTCCCAAAACCAGCGCTCGCAGGTGCCGGTTATGTGTTGTAATTGTATTGGAATGAAAATGAAAAGGTATGTACTACATATTTCAGCCGAGAAAGTTTGGAAATACAACAACACTTCTCCCCCTCCCCTCGGTTTGTTTCAATTCGCAACATTCGCATGCAGTAAACTTCGCATGTGTCGTTTTCTATCAGTGAACAAAACAAACTTACACGGTTCCAGTTCCATCTGCTCCAGTTCACGACTCAACTCGCAAGTAAAAACAACTTGTCTAAATTAACTTGTTCAATATTTAACGTTGCTTCATTCAAAATCCACTATGGTAAAATCCGAGAGGATTAAATTCTTGAGATTTCTTTGTAGCATGTTTTGTTTTCTTTCAGCTTTCCCCTGATTTTGTTTCTCCCACCAGACCCAAATTGAAGAAGACTGACATGTTTTCTTTGAGCAGGAGTAAATTTCCGTCAGTCAACTATCCGTTCCCTTCACATTTATATATTATTCAAACTTGGTGGAAACCATGAATGATATTTTAGAGAAGGAAATTGTCTTGCAAAACGCACGATTCAAGATTCAGATTAAATTTTAACGTGTCAGTAAAATCGTCAGCTTTGTGAAAGCACAAGAGATAAAGAGTCAAAGACATTTTACTAATTTGTTTAGCTGAAAATGTTTACTGCTGCGTGAGCCCTATGGGATCTCTCGTCAGCCAACAAACTATCAACTAAAGAAAATAACCGTCAACCCACACGACACAATTTCTCAATTCTCGTGAGCACAATATCTACACAGTCCAGACTAAGCTAATTTTCTGTGTGAGCTTTTTCAGCTTTTCTTAAAACAAATAAATACACGGCCTAAGAGATGATCTTCTATTGCCAACAACGTTTGTATTGTTATGAAAAAAGTGTTATTCCAAAGTTATAATTTGTCACATGAGCTTTGGAACATTTCTAAAATATGTTTATACAGTCTTACAGCTGCCAATTCTCTCTGTACTTTTTCTTATTCAACCGGAAAACTTTGTATAAGCATCCATCAGTCAAAGCGACTACATCATGCTTCCGTTTAAAAACGTCATATTTTATAAGAGAAATGTATCTGGATTTACTATGCCTACTAAAACTTGAACTTGGCTTTTAGACAGACACTAGAATAAGTATGATGCATATAAAAATCAAAGAGGGAAGAATTACTGTGTCGTCTGTAGGAAAAATAGTACTACTTTTCAGTCAAATTGTCTCAACATATGGCACACATGCAATTTTGTATGTAGCTCAGACGCAAAATACCTGAAAGTTTATCTGCATATGCACGACAAAGAATTTATGCTACTTTTTAAAAGTCTGTCAAAGACAATTCTCTAATAGGGTAGCAGATTGTGAAAGATTTATTTTCTCGGCAAAAGTTGGGATGAAGAACGGGTGAAAACCCTCGAGCTATTAACTGTAGAACAAGACAGGAGGAAGTTGAAGCACACAAAAAATAGAGTTAGATCTCTTATACTTTGTCTCTTCTTTTAACACACTCAAACACAATAAGTTTCCTCTCTACTTGAGTTATTCCGGCGATGGGTAATGAGCTGTTTCCAAGTTGAAGCGAAGCGAAAAAATGAGACAAATTAAGCGAGAACTAGAGTGTGATGTACGTCTATCGAAAACTAGAAGAGAGTATCAAGTATCAACTCACTCATGCTTACCATAATGTCTTCCGTATGAATATAATGACAATTTGTCTGACCGTATGTAGATATGCAAAAAAAAAAAGTTTTATCATAGGAAAACAAGCTCGGAGATGCTGACCTCCGTTCGTCTTCAACAACAGTGCACCAGTGTCAGTATGTACTTTATCCGATATTCATTATTTTATCCGATTGTTGTATTTTTTAAAGTTTAAAATCAGCTTCCAAACTACATCCGTGCTAAAAAAATCTTGTTTCAGATTATCCTAGCTCATGAAACATAAAATGCTTTATGGGAAAGCATACGCGACTTCTTTTTGTCTACTCCAAAATTTGTATTATAGAAAGCAAACCGTATCAGTTATGGTAGTCCACATAATCCGAAATATTAGCTGCACTTGCTCCTCATTTCGATGCAAACGACTACACTATAAACGAAGGTCGTTTGTTATCCGAGTACGTACTTGGAAAACTTGGAGGCACAGCTTGAAGGAGTGGTTCAAGTAATACATCTTTTCAAAATGTTGTACGCGTAAAGTTGGCTCTATTAATGTAGGATGAGATCTTGAAAATTATATATCAACTTACGCGAAACTCTTGGTCCGCATCTTAACAACGTGTGGTTGGAACTCTCTTGGGAAGCCCTTCACCTATCACTTTCACTATAAAGAAGAAGAAACAGACAAAGTGCGCTTAATTTTGGTCGAGCTACTTAAAAAGAAAGTTTCGCAAACTATTTATTTTAAAGAGCAAGAAAATTTGCATATAGTATATATAGCACACCAGTAGATAAGCTTTTTACATGAGTGAACTCAACTTCCAAACAATACTGCCTCTGGTAGTTATGTCGCTGTTTCAAGGATGTTGGTAATAAGTGGGAGTCTACTCCGGAGAGCTTCGCCTATCCGTCTGTCACTTCCTTTATTTCTCGGCGAAGATTTCATCAGAAAGCATTTTCTTCTTCTTCTCGTATTACATCTCAAACTGAACGTTGTCCCCAGTAGGAGAAGGCGACTTTCACGGATATAGTATTTCAAATGAAAGCAGTTTCATATCCTAGAGTCAACATCATTTTCGGATTTTTTGTGTTATAGCAGTTGTACAAAACTCGATTTTGTGGTTGAACAACATCCCAAGAAAAAAAAATGGTGGAATGGACGAACGTGGTTGGATTTCGGTTTGGCTAACTTTCCTTTATTTCCCTAATAATGCTTTCACTTAAAGTGGCACTACATGCATGACGGCTCTTTGCGTGTAGGCAAAGGAAAGGAAGCGGAGCCAAAGCTTCTAAGAAAAATTTTCTATATTTTTTTTGTATCTTCCAAAGGCTAAAACAAATCAGAGAATGTTAGTTTTTGCTGAGTCGTATCCGTTTTCTTTTTCCAAACAGTGATTTCCTTTGACCATAAAAGTATTTCCGAAGTCAGGCAGCAGCCGGGAAAGCAATAACATAACACTTTACAAGTGCTTAGACAATATATACACTTGCTTAACCTCTCCTGTCTAAGATCTCACTTCATATCTTTACTTTTTTATCTTTTCCCATTTGCGTAAGTGGGGGAATGTATTTTGCCAAAAGGCTACCAGCTGCTCCACTTCCAACTAGTTTTTTATCTCTTTAGTCGACGATTTTTTTCAGGAGTCCTGTGGAATATGAAAACTGACAGGAAAAGAAGAAAACGAAAGGAAAGACGACGGAGCGCATACTGAAAGTATTTTTCTGGGGTTTTCACTTTATTAATCAAAATTCATATTTCATATCGTATCATAATCGTATGATTTATAATGCAAAACAGTCATGTGGACAAAAAGTAGAACGGGAATGAAAACGATAATATTAAAGTATGAATAAGTAATTTTAAAATATTGATTGCAAATTTAGTAATGCCTAATTCGTGTACAAAACGTGCATGCAGTCTTTCTACTTTAGGTACAACTTCCATTTGGAACAGTTCTATTGAATTGGCATAAATGTGAGGCGAGCTTTAAGTGGCTGTCTTGTTGTAGAGTAAAAATTACCGTATGTTTTTCATTGGAGTTATGCAAGAAATCCGGAAAATCCGTACAATTTTGTGTTTCTAGAACAATATCATTGTAGACCGTATGAAAATTATATGAATTGAGTGAAACAGAACAAATGGGCTCCTAGTTAGATGCCTGGTTTGTGTCACAACATTGTTTGTTTGGAATGATTTCGACTTGTATTCGGTAAAACCTGTTAAATGTTGTATGTGGCCCTGAGCTAACTATCTGGCAAACGTTAATTAGAACCATAATACGTACCATAAATCATAAATTTTTGCAATAAGTAACGGAATTAGCTGTCTTCACTAAAAAATCACTATAACTGCTCTATGGCCGGGAATGTGCTGCTGCGATGAAAATCAATGACTGGAATAAAAAAACCTGCATATCCTATTCCTACTATAGCAGGAATTTTAATGTCACAAAATGTACTTGGACCAGGCCGGATATGCATTTTGCCCATCCCTTTTGATGCCACCAAATTAAGCGAAATGCGCAGTTTTGTTTCACATGAATTGAATAAAAAAACTCTCTTTGACCTTTTGACATTCATTCTTATATGCGCACCGCATCATCAAAGACAAATTCCAGCAGCAACCTTCAGTCGTTCTTCAGCCAGATAGAATCGTTTACCATCCGTGGAGAATAATGGTCTACCTCCGTCCGTTGCATACACGATCAGAATTAATTATCATTATCATTTAGGGATCCTATCGCATGCCGCAACGCAACCAACATTTAAAGGTATAAAGTCATGCATTTTGTGTTTCATGCCTGTATCTTTGTCACTTTCGCAGCTCCACGCACACAAATCGAAATGCATGAGATCAAAGGTAGCCTCTGCATGACTTTGCATACTCTGCAAGTTCAATGTTTAATGTTCAAAAGGTAATCGTTATCATTACAATGTACGCACAACAGGCTTTGCATTATTTATCCGGTCTGTCAAATTGATAGCCGTGTGGAAGCCTAAGGGGAGCGCGCACACACCAACTCAGGATACATTTTTTTCCTTCAATCTTCCATTCGAGTTTATATGAAAAAAGCAACAGCTGCTGGCTCAGCTGTTTCCAGCTTCAAATTCGATAGAAAACAGACCTAATTCTAGCTTTCAAACGTTTAAATTGCATCACAAGCAGTTGACATTTTGAAAAGTTTAGTTTGAAGTTCTTAAAAGTGTATTATGCCAAGTTTGCATTGTTTTGTTGTGTAACTTTTTTTCAATAAAGCCCAAGAATTCATAGGATATAACCTAAATCTGGTAATTGCAGTTTACTGTTTGCATTATTTTTTAGGTTATTTTTAGCTAGTTTGATTGCATCAGGGTTCCTCTAATGCGTGTGGCACTAGATCCCCAACAAAGTGTTAAATTGGTTCATGAGATCCTGTAGAAAACGAGGAAATCGCAAAAAAAAAAAATCCTTAGCATGTGAGGACTACATGAAGTTCAAAATAACTGTGCATTGTTGAATTTTGTATGTTGTATACTGGCTATAGTGGAATTTATTCTGCTTGGTAGCATATTGTTTGAGTTTTGGTAACTGTACCAGTCTGACGAGTTTGCAGGTTATCCTTTAAGACTAAAGAGATACAATGTCTTTCTGTTGACAGAATTCAAAGATTGTTGTATAATGTATCGTTATCCTATTTTGGTAATAATTCATAAGAAATTGTCGAACTATGGGATTCCTGTTCAATTAGGTTTATGAACATTCAATTTGTTGCGTGCAGAGCAGTGCTGTGTAGCTCATAAGTGGCAAATAGAGTAATTTTAATGATTTTTATCTTGTGCAGGTGTAGACTTGTTGTATTCACGTGAAAACAAGAATTCCTATCACGGCAATCGCTAAAAATTTAAAAGTAAGATTGTTAAATTGCTATGGTTATGAGGTATAGCGTAGTAGCGTGATGCTTTTCATTATAGCAGATCTTTTTAGGTCTTGTGATCGTGTGCGCGTAAACAGTCATTGAAAGATTTATTGGGATTAGGATACTCTAAAAAGTAAGAGTTTGTCTGACCTGGTCATTTAATCATAAATCTACTAACGAAAACGGTTTGACTAGATGAATTTCCACTACTGCGCCCTACTTTCTTTTCAAAAGGGGCACTACGCAGTAAAGTAGTGGAAACTCGACTGAAAGGTATGGAGCTTGTCTTTAAAAGTGTTTGGGTGAATTATAAGAATTTTGTATCTAGGGTGATAGTAATTTCGTGTGTTCCATAACTGAGAAATCCTGTGCTGGTACTTGTGAATTGATTGAATACTTGATTGTGGTTTTTAATGATAAACCTCACCGTGGGAAAATGTAAGCGTAATCTCACCCTAATTGCATAATAAAGTGAAAATTATACATTTTTATGAAACTTAAACTGCCACACAGCTTTACAACACTAGAGGGTATTAAAAAATGACCTTCAGGTTTATGGCAAACCATGGCTTCTGTTCTGTGGCTACAGGCAAGCATGTGGTTCGCCGTAATTAGACAGTCCGCATCAATTTGCCAAAATTCAATAGTTTAGTTATGCAGTTTCATTTTATACTATATGTGTTTTTATATTATCCCGACCCACTTGAAATGGTTGGAATATAAATACTTCTATTTTGTGCCCATGGGTTGGTTTTAATCCCTGAACTTAAATATAATTTTATTGAAAGAACCTAACAAAACATAAAAGATTATCAACAGTATTAAAGACGACATACCACTAGAACATAAACTCTGAATCCCACTGGAGAATTCACCAGGAGTCTGGGGCGTTTTGAAACATTCAGATAAGTAGGCACCTATTGTATGTATTAGTTGAACAACAAGTGTATTGGCATTTCCTGATGACGGAAATGAATCTTATCGCCGCATAAGATCAGTGTCATTTCCAACAGTTGCCCTCTTTGCGCGAAGCTTATCAAGTGGTTTTGGCTGAGTCTTGTTTACAAACATTATTGATATTTTTCTGGACTCTTGGAACTTGACTCATACTTGGCTATTGGCAACTCAATTCTTTATCAGTTAGGTTTCGCTAAGTTCAATTTATTCTATTTTGCAACATCGAACGTACATAGACTATTGACAGAGTTATAGCAGAGTCGCTGACAAGTCATTTACAAATCTTACGAGTAATTGAAGCCTCTACTTCAATGAATGAGTTTCTCACAATGAAATGGTTATTCTGAGAAATCTCGGCTTGGAATTAGGTGTGTTCGTTATAATCAAATTGAATTGATTTTGCAGGGTCTCTGTCTCTTTGTTTTTTATCCTTTACAAATATCCTTCATCATTAATCAATAAAACTATCGTACCACTAATAAATATACATTAATCACATCAAATCTCCGACGTGAAATTGTTTTCATTTAATTTTATTTTGTTCATTTCAGAATTGGATAAGCCAAGCAAGTGAAGCATTAAAATGAGCGACAGCCCAATTAAATATATAGAGTTCGATGAAGAATTTCATCGTTGCCCTAATGCAGACATTGCAGCATGTGAATTTTGTAAACTGATAAATACATTTGCCTTGTTAAGCAGAACATTTAGACTAAGGTAAGTTTCTAATTTCGATTTTATAGATTGGTACAAGAAAACGTAATTCAGCCTTAACCTTGTGTTTTTTATAGAAATCTACAAGAATGTCTCAAAATAGTAGAAGACTGTCAGTACTACGTGCGCGGAATGAGGACCGCTGTAGACAAACTCACACCGTTTGTTTCCAAGTATGATTTCGATGAGCTTGTTCAATGTAACGGTTACCGAACATTTATCCTCATTGCACGGACAGGAGTACAAAAGTGTTTGTACCTGGCCGAAGAAATCAATGATTGCAGCCGTATATACTCTCCATCTAGTCATTCCAGTTTACACGAGTAAGTTCCATAAGCAAAGCTAGCAAAATGTCTAGTTTCTAATTGCATGAATTTGTTACAGGAAATTAGTGGATTGGAGTAGAATCTTTAGACTCATGCTCATCGTGCATATGTGTCTACTTGACTTTGTCCAGACAAGTAACGGGTCGCTGTTCTCGTCAGACAGAGAAGCATTAGACAAGTTGATATCACAATCCAAAGAAAGGGTAAATGTGGTTGGGTTTCATGGACGACTTCTTGGGTTCCAGGTAAGCAAATTGAACAGCAACTAAACGTGAATTTTTTATATCAGTTAGTAATGACAAATGAAGAGCGGTTGATTTTTATAATGTAGTTTTGTAAATCGACACGAGGGCCTCTGAAAGTTTTAGGATGCTCAATGGCTGCTTTCTCCAGAGTCTTTAATACTGATAGTATATTCAAGCATACTATAGTTTCACCACAAGATTGTAATTAACCATTAAACGATTTTTAACTGATATAAAAGATCAAGTCGTAATAAACTCTTTGTGGTAATTATCTTTTACAGTTGTTTACTATTGGAGGAATCCTAAGGAGCGCTCGGAGAGAATAGCAGAAATGTGTCTTGGGGATCCTTTGACGTTTTTTAAGGAGTTTTGGTTAACCCAGGAAAAAGGTTAGTTGGAAAGCTAATGTATTCAAGGAAATACTACATAATGTGAAATATGACTTAAGGTTGTTGTAATGTCTTGCTTCCCTAGGTTTGGTTCGCATTCTGTCCAATTGCGTTGGGGAACCGGTCAAGTCGAATCTAGAGATATCAGTACCCCCGGTGAAGTTGACTGTGATGACAAAATCAAAGAAACAACTTACAATCCTCCCCCCCACAGAGTACGTTGGGAAACGTCCCGTAATGCTGAGATTAGTATCCCATAAACTTCGCGCTGGAGCAGTTGGAAGCGGTCACAAATTGTCCTGCACCAGTTTAGCTGAATCGTCAAGCACTTTGATTATCCATTGTCACGGAGGAGGTTTTGTTGCGCAAAGTAGTAACTCGCACCTGGTGTACTTGAAAAGCTGGGCAAAGAGTGCTGGTGCTCCGATTGTATCCGTGGACTACTCTTTATCTCCTGAAGCTCCTTATCCGAGAGCTCTGCATGAAACTTTTTATGCCTACTTATGGGCTATTCAAAATTCCCATTTACTTGGAAGTACAGCGGAGAAAGTAATCGTGGCAGGAGATTCCGCGGGCGGACTTCTGTTGACAGGAGTGATCCTGTTATGCATTGAGCTTAATGTTCGAGTACCTGATGGAGCGTTACTGGTATACACGCCACAACTTTTGGAGCCGTCGGTGTCTCCAGCACGGCTTCTCAGTTTGTGTGACCCACTAATTCCCTATCCAGCGCTGGCTGCTTGTTTGGGAGGTGAGTCCTATCATTTGATAAATATCACTTGGTACTAAGGATATCATTCAAGCTCAGCTTTTGTGTTTTTTTAGCTTACGTTGGAAAAAATTTCGATCCTGCTCTTGCAAATCTACCCGGTTGCTTGGTAGAAGGTAATTGGGAACCAGAAATAGAAAATGTGGAAAACTGCTCTCGAAAGTTTATGACGGTGACGTTGGAAGAATTGAGTGGTGTGAATGTACCAACTGACGATTGGCACTTATCTCCTTTGATTGCTCCTGACATTCTTCTGAGTAAATTTCCACGAACAGCTATTGTGGTTAGTAAATCAGAGTAAAGTTAAGTAAACGTTTTCTAATGCTTAATCACATTGGTTGATTTTTTTAGACATCGAATTTGGATCCATGTATGGATGATTGTATAGAGTTTGCAAAGCGCCTCAGGGATGCTGGTACTCCAACCACATTGGACATAATTAGTTCGGTTCCTCATGGGTTTTTAAACTTTGGAAAGGTATGTAGCGACTGAGTTCGAAATTCGCGTCATATTCGAAACGATTCCATAAAGTAAAATATTGAACTCAATCCTGAAAAACTATATCTTTACAGATCAGTGAAGAATGCTATCAGGGAATAGAAAGTTGTGCTC
>JAAXOA010003083.1:0-12075 GCA_036561885.1 Salina celebensis
TGATCGGCCTACGAAAAAACCAGTCGAAGCTCTAAAAATTCTGATATTTTAAGAAAAAACGACGAGCACATGACCACTGTGGGCGCATAGTATGAAGTAATAGATCAGGGGCGTAAATAACACCTGGATTTGCAAACTTTCATTGTTTCTGCTTCAGCCTCGTGATCATTCGTTTCTAAAGAGCCTGCCAAAACCCGTAGCGTTTCTATAAAAAAGTAGATTCATAAACCTCAAGGTGCGCCTGCAAAATAATGTTCAAGATGGTTATTTGCAAAAATAAAGCTTATTTGGCGGTGAATGAACGAACATATTTTTTCTATCAAAAATAATAATATCTGCAAAGCAACAGAAGTAGCCACTTGACTCTGAGTCATCCACCGCAGAGATGAGCTGGAGAAGCACATGACTATGACCATTGTATAAAAAAAACTCGTTTTTTGTTGTTACGCTTAATGATTTTAACAGATTTTTTTGGCATCATATGACCAAAAACTTACAAGCGAAGCAAAAAGAACAATGATTCAAGCCAGCTAGAATAATTTTTTCATTGCTGGAACCATTTGCACGAGGATTGAAGGCTGAACTTTGCTTTTTATCATTAGAACGCAATAATTTTTACGTAAAATGTAATAATTACGTATTAAACAAGCCATCAAACGTGTGCTACTAACTCCTCACAAATTTTTTTCTCTCGCTTCCGGTTCTTCTTCTAATGAATGTCCTTGCATTTAAAATCTTTAGCTAGTTTTAGCGTTTATCATCACAAAAATGTCGCAATTTTATACATTTTACGCTGTTACTGTGAAGTTTTGCACGGGGTGGATATGAAATATTTTGTAACTTGTGCGCAATATATTTCAAGGCGAACCTTTTACGATTCTTTCTTGATTAGCGACAAATACATCTGTATCCTTTAAAATTGCTCTATCGTTTATCATATTTGATGAGAAACATTTTTAGAGCAATTCCTCGTAAAAATTTGAACGTGAGATCGTTATCCCCTGTATAAAATTAAAAACTATTTTATTATGATGCCTGATAAGCAGCATAAGTTACACTTGAGTGTTATACGTCTGTCATTTTTTCGTCAGTTAATTGCAGCCATGCATGTCTACATAAAAATTGAAGCGACCCTCTTGTGCTTTGAATCATGCAGTCTCGTCTTCGCGCTGCAGATGATGATTATGATTAGAGAAAAAAAATGGTATTTGAACTGTAATAATTTGAAATAAAGTAAACTGCTTTAAAAGAGCTGAAAACTTGGTATCTAAAAACCTAACGAAGCCCTTAAAATGCACTTGGACTTTAAAAACAGAAATGGTATGAGTTTTTGCACAATACACCCATTTGAAAATTCCGAAGTCAGTGTTTTTCTGGATTTTTGAAGATTCTAGAACGGTGATATCGAAAAAGCTCACGCGTTATGTAAACGGGACTTTGAAAATTTTCCTATTGAATAATCTATTGACGCAAAGTTTTCATGACACGGAAACGCACATTTACGTGCAGAAGCAGCTGTCGGTTCCATACAGTTAAAACTTGTTGTTCTAAAAAGGTTCTCAAGAGTTGTTCGGTTTCCGTGCTAACTCACTATTAGGTAACCACCAGACAAACAAAGAACAGTAACACATACAAAATCATAAATAAACAAATTATGGCTTCCTTTCGTATTTTGGCGAATTTAAAACTGTTACATAAAGTCTCACTAGCTAGTCTACTTTCATTCATTCTCGTGCAATTGTGCACATTTTTATAGGCATAAATGTATTGCAAACTTACCGGTAATAGCAGTGGTCTCTGGCTTGTCCAGCTCATCCTGGTTTTTGAAAATCTTCCTAAAGTTTTTCTGTGACATTTTGACTGTTTTCCTCCAAAACCGGCAACTTTACTAATTTCTCCGAAGTAGTCCTGTCACTACTCCCTCCTCTTCCGTTTCTCCACAATAATTTTGATGTATTTTTTGCTCGTATAAAACGAGCCACCAATCAGTGACCTCCCACAATTCTCCTCACTATTTGTTTCCAACTCTGCAAAAAGTTCCAGTTTAAACCAATCAAAATCACATACAAAATTTATAAATTGTTCCATCACGTTAGAAATCCTAATTGATTTATTTGCACATGAACTTTACGCAGAAACATTGCCACATGCACAAGCATGCCAGTTAACGGTCAACTAACAAGGTCCCTATGCAAATTCCAAATATTATTGTTATTGCATAAAAAAACTGTATATCGTACTTTGCAGTTTTCAAATCGAAAATAACACATGCAATTCAAAATCTTTATAGGCAAAGCAACTCGCATACATTGTTTCTTTTTGTCAACATTTTTCTGTTTTGTTTTGAATGAAATATGTGCGCGTACGCAATCTCCAATTCATTTTAAAAATATTTATATTATCTTTTCGGCGTGTGTATTCCATACAGAGAATATCATCATATTTTGAAGAGGTCCTCGTCATAAGGATTTTTCTTGACGATAGAGCCCTTGCGAGTTTGTGTCAAGTACACCATAAAAAAATAGTGTGCACTTCAAACTACGTCTGCATTTCAATCATAGAATTGGGCAAACTATTCTCTTACGAGTTTTGCATGTTGACTGGTCATGAAAATCCTTTTAATGTTATTTACATTCTGATCCTCCACTTGTTCTTCATCTTTGACTACAATGCTAACGACTTAGTCTTTTGAAATGTTCACGTATCCTCCAAAAATCAAACTAAACTTCTTTATACGGAGGGGAACTGGTTACATTTATTCCTTCATCATTGCCACCAGCCTAAAGATATACAACACTAACTATATAGTTTAAGTAGACAAAAAATTTACCTTGTTAATGTAGGGCTCTTCGTTGACGATCCACTACCGAGAATAAAATCTCCTTAACAAATTAACGCAAATGTGGACAAGGTTGTATAAAACTCCACACAAAAAAATATCTGTAGTTTTCAAGATAAAATGGATTTTATCAGATGAACATTTTAAAAAATTTAGAAATAAACAAAACTTGGACTAAGATGCTGTTTGCATGAAAAAAAAAATGACGGTCTGCGCACAACAACAGAAGTAACAATACTGAACGTTCTTTTAGACGCGGATTATTTGTCCTGCGGTTTTGCACAACAGTTGATTTTTTGCACTAATA
This sequence comes from Salina celebensis, assembly GCA_036561885.1. NCBI lineage: Eukaryota > Metazoa > Arthropoda > Collembola > Entomobryomorpha > Paronellidae > Salina > Salina celebensis. The sequence continues at coordinate 3,147 of JAAXOA010003083.1, forward strand.
TACCCAAAAAAAGTTCAGTTGCTGTTGTTTTTGGGGTGAAGAGCACGCTGATTGCAATGAAGGCAAATTTTTTTAGGCAAATCAATTCCTTTTTCTGCAGCGTTCTTCTCAATGACAGCAAGAAAAAAAAGTATAGCAAGCGATGTGGTACTAACGCTAAGAGGAACCACAAACTAGCGTTGTTTGCTTCTGTTACTGCCGCTACCGTTATCCTTTCCTTGTCACTTCACGGTTGTTCTTACTTTGTTGGACTAACAATGGGGAGAGATGACTTAACACTGATTGTTCAATTTAGGAAATAAGCACAAGGGAAACTGATCGTGTCTTGATGACAATGATAGGCGGCTCTTGATAAGCAGATAGTTTAACGTTTTAATACTCGATAACACGTAGAAATGCGAAATGTATATGAATTTGTTTGAACCGTGTATTTTTTAATGGTGTTCCTCGGAACAAAGTCTGACAGCGTCTGACGATTCGACTGGTTAATGGCAGTTCCTTTATCCCTTTTTATCACCATCTTTTCCCCTACCGCATATCTCAGCATTGTTGAATAGTGACCAGAGATCTTTTGTTTTTTCTATATGCTGTACCGGAACGTAATCGCTGGTAAAAACGTTATTTTATATGTAGCAATTGCAACAGTGTGGTATTTGATTACATGCGCTGGATTTTAAATAATATCTCAATCATGCATTTGAGAAGCCTGGCAATTTTTGCTTAACTTTTATACGTAGTTTATGCCATATTTATGGCGCTATTTAAAATACATGCATTACATACGATAAGTTTCATATAATAATTGATTCAAACATGGACATGGTACAATTGCAATACTGTCTTCAATTTTTAATTTGGGAAGAAAAAGTGGCCAATCGTAATAGAATTTAATATGTTAATGATTAGTACCGCTGTTGTGTATAAAAAAATATGGGGATTTTTCGACACGTTGCTTTACTTTTTGCCTGGGAACATTGCAGATGATAACGGTTATGACTGTTATGACTATGGCGTGTTTTTCTTAGATTGTTGCGGTAGATCACCGTTTTAATAAGAATACTAATTTACAAATGTGGCCAGATTGCGCTATGATTTGATATGGCAAATAGAAAATAGATAGTTTATAAAACATTACTGTTTACTACGATTTTTTATAGCTTTCCAGATGACGTGTACGCAATATTCTTACTTTTCAATGGTCAAAGTTAAAGTTCATTGGTTGTTGTACATACGTGGACCAATTGTGACACGGGGAATGTCAGTGTTAAGGAAAATACTGAGGACAACTAGTCGGCAAATGTTAGACCATCAAAAGCGTTTATTTTTTCCCATTACGTACATTATCTATTAGCGCTACAATTTCCGGTTAGTTTCGTGAGCGCTTCAGTAACTAAAACTGGATTGAAGCTGGATTCAAAACGCAAACCATTTTGTTTTGTGAATTGACGTTTGTTTGTGTGATTAGTGATTATACTAATTCTAAGGAATGTACACGTGAGCTCAACCACACACATTAAGATGAGCATCAAACAGTTTATTGTGCTTACTTAACTACTATCATTTTTATATCAGACTTAATGGTTTTTGAAGATCCACGTTTTTTCCACGAAAATGCATATCTTTAAGTGGTGACGTAGCATGAAAACGCGTACGCCCTAGACCTAAATTGCAGNGCATATCTTTAAGTGGTGACGTAGCATGAAAACGCGTACGCCCTAGACCTAAATTGCAGTTAAAATGATTCATTGTCTTATGACTAAGTGAACACACGTTTTGTTTTTATTCACTAATTTGTCAATCAACATGATTGTATACGGTTTAACTTTAATTTTTCCAAAAAAAATACACACATTGACATTACTGTACCAAACACTTTTTTGTTTAAAATAATATAATTAACAAAATCAAAATACAATTTCGCGGAACTTCAGAAACTTTATAATATGACTTTAACCACAAACTTTTTCTATTTCACGCGTATGGCTTTTCAAGGCATTTTAATCTGTACAAAAAATGTTTAAATTATTTCCGCATGCAATTCTAATATTAGCATGAATCGCAAAATGTTCTTCATGTGCTCAGCAATCCGGAACAAATACGCTGGAGCTTTTCTCCAGCGTGGCATTCTGGAACTCTAAAGCTATTTTTTGCATAATTTGATCAAGATTTTAAAAAATGAATTTAATATGTTATGCCATAAACTCGTGACTCGTGACCACATATTACATACATGACCGTATTTCAATTCTTATTCTTACTAAGTCTCATTACACACTTCACTTTTAAATCGGTTCCACCCACTGCCAGCTCAAATTCATAACCTTCATCCATCAACAGCGAATTTCACTACGACTGTGTTTACAACAAGGATGTAATACATATTTTAGGGTCTCTCCCCATTACCCAGTTATGCATTTTGGCCCATTTTTTTATATGAGTAGTAAAAATTATGTCATGGTAGTATCAAGAAAAGATCCCTATAGAGTGTACACTTGAAGCAAAGTACTAACGTAACATGATTCCGTAAACATCATGTCGACTTAATTTTTCTTGCCGGCAATGAAAAACCAACGCAGCAAAAGATTTATTCATTCAGACATACTCCAACGCATAAAATCCTGTCGGCAACTACTGTACACGCAAAAACATTTGCACAGGACAAGTTCCTCATCCGCAGGAAATTCAGTTTGTATGCAGGAATAGAGTTGATAAGATCTTGTCAGGAAAGTCTCGATACAAATTTGTAGCTGATGCACATACAATATGTATTAATGAAAAACAGGTTTTGTCCGTTGGATATCTTCAAGCAAGAAAAATCTATTGGATCTACAATGAGGTTTGATCGATCTAGTAGTATGCATCCCTGCAAACATTTTTTATGCAATGCATGCCACCAGAAATGCGTGCGTGTTAAATATGCACAACAGGAATGTCAAATGTTTTGTTTAGTCTGATTGAATGTTATGCAATAACAAATCTGAGCGTTAAATATTTGTTATGATCTTGGCCGAGGGAATCGTTGGAGCTTAAAAAAAATCTACAAATCATGTTGCGTAATTGTTGGCCAAATACGTTTTAAAACACAACGAAGGGCTTTATGTCGTGTTTGTGATTACTTTAAACAGATATAATATGGATAATGATGTTGATGAAGTGTCCCATAGTTTGTGATCCGATGTAGGGCATATACGAAATCAATGGAGTACATCTGAAATGCTTTCGCTTACGCATAAAATCGTTTGTTATTCGTTTTTAATAGGTTTAATACCGGCAATAACTCTAAATCAATGATAACAGTGAAGTAGAAAAGTTTCGGCATTGTAAGGCAATATGCATCTTTAGAATAATCATTAAAAATCGTTTGTTATTCGTTTTTAATAGGTTTAATACCGGCAATAACTCTAAATCAATGATAACAGTGAAGTAGAAACGTTTCGGCATTGTAAGGCAATATGCATCTTTAGAATAATCATTTGTTGTGATTCCTATGGGGCAGTGCGATCCATTGTATATAAACGCGCATGCAATCCAATTAGGATGCAAAATTTTTAACAATAAAATTCGGATCAAACTACATATAAAACGAACAGATGGACGGACAAATACATCTAACGCATAATAATGAGCTTCGTAGGCATCAGCGTTCTGGTCAAGTTTTATGTTTTATATTAGTAAAATATGCGTACCAAAACTCATACATGTACAGATATCTATCTACAACGTATCTATATAGGATGCGAAAAAAAAGACGTTTGGAACATCAGCCAACGCATCCATCCGTCCACTACCAAAAATTATTATGAAGCTTCATAACAATTATGACTAATATGCACTTTGTGGTAGCTTCAGAGAAACGATGAGCTACAATGAGACGCTTTACTGAACATTATTATGCAACTTCGGTTCCTCAAGGTAAACTTTTTTTGCGGCAGCATCTTAACAGTTACCTATAACTAATCTGTTTGGCGTTGCTAACGCTGTCCATGTACAAAAAAAAAGATAGGATTAATATAGGTGAGCGTAATAGGATTGTCCTCAACACACAGAGCAGGTCAAACCCTTCCAAAAAAAATCTTTGCTAAATCAACGCTAGAGCGTTTCTAGATTCTAGACGATCATAACTGATAACACAAAATTATGATGACAAGAGTGAGAAAAAAATTTGTCTTATGATGTATTCAGTCAAGTTCTCATGAATGGCCATGTGTAGCGGTTGGATAGATGTGTCCTCATTTTTGTACCCAAAAACATGTTGGCTTAAAGCTGTGAATTTAAGATACATATTTTCCCTAATTCAAGGCAAAATAGTATTAACTACTAAGCTACTTGATAAGTATTTGATGAAATACATTTTAAAACGATAACACTTAATGTCTCCTGCAATTCCAGATTTTTTTATGCGGTCAGGAAATATGTAATACGCATTACGCAGCATTACGCATAACTCATTGCGTCATTATTCAGTCAGACGCATAATCATTGATTAGTGACGTTTATGGAATGACATTGGACATTTTGTGGGACAATTTTCACGTAACGGATCGCATGATTCATCTGAGTCACTATTTCATTGGGAACACTGAATTCGTCATTTCCACCGTTGTTGTTGGTAACGCATGATCGCAATGATGCAATGTCAACGTGTAAGTGGAATTATGATTAACGCTGTGATTGTTTGTTATGTCAATTAATCAATTTCCAGCCGTTATGCATTAATTTCGCTACTCATTAAAATGCTCGACAACGCGAGGGCATACTGAGACGCGTATAAATGACCATGACCTGACCATTGCTACATAAAATTTATTAGTTTCCATGATTTGCTTGCAATAGAGTGTAAAATGACTCTGTTCCTCAGGTAACCGTGACTATTCCGTCTTATCTTAATGTATTCCAGTAGTATGTGTTCTGCCCATTCTTTCCAGGTAGAAAGCCCACCTATGCATGCTACTTACAGGTCGTTGTAATGAGCATTAAATACCACGCATAGGTACCATTTCCGTTTCACTACTCCACGCTGGAGGATTATATGGAGTGCTGGAGAACAAATGCGGTGTTTTTGAGAGCACGTCGCAGAAAGAACCTAGGTGTCCTTGTGTTCTGGACAAGTTCCATGGTTTCCAACTGGAAAGAAAATAGTATTATTACCTATAAATGCAATATTCTTTGCTGGTTGCCCGTTTATGTCATCTGTTCCAATCAAAAGATGCTTAAAATATTGACTTAACAAGCTTTTTAAAAAATATTTAATTTCTTCTGCATTGCATCTGCATACAAGAAAGCAAACGATTTTTGTTTTGTATAAAAATCAGCTGTTGTTTATGTATCGGTCGCGGCTGCTGATAAAATACAAGTTTTTCTTGTAATATTTTTTAAAAACAACTGTTTCCAAGGAACAATTAAGAATTAGTGCTGATTTTTTAAAGTGAACAGTGGACGTAGTTGTCAGTTTCAGTGGAAGTCATTCAAAAAGGTTATTGACATACTAAGCGCGTGATTTTCACAAAAATAGTGCGAAGTGCGATTGTTTATTTTTAAAGTTCAACAAAAATGGTTCACTATTAACGAACAAATCATTTAAAAGTTCAAGTTAAGTCGTTAACTACTTGAACTTTAGATAACCTGGTTTTTCAAGGAAAACGCCAGGGCAACGTAGTATTGTATTTTGTGCGTTGTTTTCCGGTTACAAATTACACAACCGATTAGAGTTTAAAGCGATTTTGACCAACTATACAGTAACGTTACGGGAACACGTTTGATTGTTAAGAATATCAACCAGTGTTTACTAAAATATAAAATCAATGATGCCGTCAAAAGCAGAAGAAATACTACAAGGATTTAGAATGTAAGCTAAACTAATCCATGAATATGAAGCATTTTTTTGCATATTATAAAGAAAATTATACTCTAGCGTTTTTGTTTTGTATTGTTTCCAGAAACTGGATGAAACTCCGTGACTCGGATACCGGCGAGACCTTATGGGAAGGCCACGACGATTTGTGAGTTTGAAAACAAAAAGTTTCCAAGAATGGAAGAATGGCATTTTTCTTCGTTGTTTATTCCTAACAATTGGACTGTTTTTTAATAATTTTAGATCCCTTCCTGACGTGGTTCACGAAGCACGCGTCCCTAAATCAGTTTTACAATGTCGAGCAGTTTCCAGAGAGATCAATTTCTCATCCACGGAAGCTATGGAGAAGTTCCGAATTGAACAAAAAGTGCTTTTTAAGGTAATTTAGTTATACTTATATACTTGCTAACACTTGTATAGAACCCCTTAATTTACCTCAAGATGTGGAAAGTTTACGCAAGAATTGATTGAGCAACAGGACAAGTCACGCAACGCTCTACTTCCTGTCCATGTTTTTATTGATTTTACTAATTTCGTCATTTGGTTTTCTTATTTCTCCAGGGAAGGTGTATTGAAGAATGGTTCTTTGAATTTGGTTTTGTCATTCCCTACTCGACAAACACTTGGCAAAATTTGATAGAAGCAGCTCCAGAGTCACAAATGATGCCTGCTAACATTCTCAAGTATGTTATTTACCCTTATCTGAGTTACTATACTCTGAGATTACAGGTTTTTAATCATGGTTGTGTCGTTTTTTGAACTTCCAGTGGCAACATTGTGATTGAAACTAAATTTTTTGATGAGGATTTTCTAGTGTGTACGTCAAACGTGAGGGTATATTATGTTTGAAAAATATTTCTACATCTATTATCATAATGATTATATTGTAAAACTATCATTGTCAATGAATACCATGAATCGTCAATCAAACAACCTATTTAAATGGGATGGAGTAAGTAAACGTACATTTCCTTGATGGGATGGTCTGTAATAAATGCTGCATTTACCTCCACGCCCTACCAAGACCTCAAATTGTTTCGTTGACGATTTGTCGTGTGTATTTGAATTTATTTAGAAAAAACTTAACCTTTTTTAGGTTGATTTTGTTAGCTGATCACGTGACAAAAATGCTGCATTTACCTTCACGCCCTACCAAGACCTCAAATTGTTTCGTTGACGATTTGTCGTGTGTATTTGAATTTATTTAGAAAAAACTTAACCTTTTTTAGGTTGATTTTGTTAGCTGATCACGTGACAAATATAATGTAATCATTCCACTTAAAATGATTCCAGTTCACTAGCCTAAATATCTGTTGATTTTTCCTTTTAATTAGCTAGAATTTTAATTTCTACCAGAGTATTTTGATTGAGTCTCAAGGTAAAGACAAAATACAAGGCTGTAAATGTCGTTTTAAAGTTATTATAGCTCACAGGACAAAATTATACTGTCTGAACTTTTAATTTAGACATTGATATAGGTGTAAAATCTGTTTAAAAGATATGTTATACAAAATGCTGTCTGTACCAAAAAACTGGCATAACTACATAGTAGATCTCAAAGATTATTGTCCACGTTATATAAATCCAGTTAACTTTGTGTTTAAAATAGGGAATTTTACGTATCTGGTGATAATTTCTCCCAGTATTTTGTACAATAGCTTCCTGCACATTATATTTTTTTGGTTGAATATTCTTCAACGGTTTTTGTTCTACTTTTTCTCTCATGAAAATTTATTTGTCGCTGTAGTATAGTTTTAAGTCCTATTATGGATATAACGATTGTTGCGGAATACAACGAGTTAAATAAAGCAAATATTGTACAATCAGTAAAACTCTATTGTTTTTTTCGTATTTTTTTAATTTTCAAATTTAATTCATCCGAAATATAAACTACAATTTACAACGTACTACAGTTTCCCAGCATTACAATTACAAATCCAGGGAAAAACATCAAGTCTAGTTTGATTTACTGAAAAATTAACTGAGCTGTGATTCATTTACTCATCACCGGACCTGTCGTAAATCAAGTCACGCTCAACTTGGTTGTTTCTCGCGTATTGACCGAGGTAAGTTATTTGCGTGTAGTAGTTAGGATAATCCCCGCGTTCTCGCATTAGTTTTTCAACCTTCCACGCGAGCAACCTGGACAAAATCACAAAAAATTTGAATATGAAACTGACTGATAATTCTTTAGAAGTTAATAATTCCTTAATTAAAAGTGACCTCATTCTGCGTTTTTCGTCGTTCTCCTTTACGTAATGCATGTTCCTTTCATATTGTTCCTGGATGTTGACTACAAGGTACCTGGCAAAGAACCTCGTCACAGGATTCTATTTTAACATTCAGAAAGTTAGGAAATTAAAAAGAGCTCAATGATTACTACCAATTATAACGTTAATTCACGTACCCGGTAATATTCCCATTGATTTGGGACGTAATCTTTAGGGATTTCAGACAAGGTCGCCGGTCCAATAAAAACGTTAGCGTAAAAGACCACAGCACTGAGGGGAATCACTCCAAGAAAAATGTAAAAGTGAAGCCCATCTTTATACTTGTGCCACTGGTATCTTGTGGGAACAATGTCCAAATTGTGGTGATGGTGAGGAGCGCCAGATTTGCCAGCAGCTACAGATAAAAAAAACATAATATCAATGTCAATTAACTAAAAACGACACCACTCATCTCAAACAAAAAGCAAATAAGAAATTTGTTCAAATTTTACTTACTCGTTTTTAAGTTTCTAATGATAGACCCCTGGATATTTTGGAGCCTCCCGACGGTCCCTGCTGCTGGAGGCAAGGCCCGGAGAATGCTCAGAACCGTCATTCTAATTGTAACAAACAAATTTACAAACAGTTCAAACTAAAAGTACTTTCAAAATGCTCGTTTATTATCAACCGCTAACGGAATATTCAAGTTTGTAACGCGATTTACCTCGATTAGTGTAAAGCTGATTACCCTTGATAAGCCAACCAGTCAAAAAATGTTTTCAAATCACCTTAAAGCAGGTGCTTCTATTTTTAAGGCTCTCAACTACAGCTGTGTTTCAAATTTTATTTTTACTTTTCCATAAAAACA
>JAAXOA010003084.1:0-12074 GCA_036561885.1 Salina celebensis
TAGGTTTAATTCCCGAATGCTGCCCTTGAGGGTCGTAGTTAAAATATCAATATCCAGGATTCTCCTATCATCCTGCGTGCGTTGAAAGGCCTCAAACCTGAGTTCGCATATGCAAACTCCTAAAATTCCAATAAAATAATATGAAACGATTCGTCGCCAAAATTAACCTATTCGAATTGTTAGTATTAGTTAGAGAGTTAGCCATTTTTGACACGATATTGCATTCTCCAGGTTTCACCCTCGGCAGGCTTCTAACATAAATGGTGTTTTTAGTTGTGGAGAACTACAGAACACTTTGCAAGAAACAAATCTCAATTTCGTTTTGACAAAGTTAACAATTCGAACTGGTGACGTTTGGCGACGAATCGTTTGATCATATTTTATTATTGGAATTGTAGGGGTTTACATATGCGAACTCAGGTTTGACCCTTCTCAATGCACGCAGGATGATAGGAGAGTCCTGGATATTGATATTTTAACTACGACCCTCAAGGGCAGCATTCGGGAATTAAACCTATCACATGTTAATCAGCATTGTCCAAACCATATGTGTGAAAATTTTTAACCCGATCAGTGGGTAGTCACGTGCGGTATAACCTCGTTAGACCTGGCGAAGTCAGCATGTTTGAGTATATGCGTTATCTCTTCGCATTGATGCCTTGGGATCTTCCATTTCAGTGGGATTCTGATTATACACGAGTCCTAAGGCCATCGTCTAAATTCCAGTGCGTGCCGTTTTGCGTCAACACAATTCTCACTTTTGTAGTAGGGCTACTGGGGATTTTCGTTATAATTTGGCGATCCTCTATATTCATCCAATTGACTACTCCTCAAGCTGTTGTGCTGGGAATAACCTTTGCGGGTATCTCCTTGATCACATACGTTATAGCGACAGCAATAGTGTCCGATAATGTCGTGTATGGCTGCAATGAGCTGCTCTGGATCTGTGACCAGATTCTCCACTGTAATTTTACTCCAACCGATTTATGTAAATGTTTTCCATCCTGATAATGTTATTATATGATATGGCAATTTCTATTGTTTTTTGAGGTCGAGGACGTCGCGCCCGAAGAAACCTTGTAGACAATTCTGGCTGTATGCATGTGCATTGTCACGGTTCTGCCTGTAGCAGCACCTCTGGCATGTATTTTGTCAGATTTCGACGCCATTTATGCTATTTTGGACATATTTGTTCTACCACACATCTTTTATAGAAGCTTGTCAGTTTCTGCTGCTCATTCCTCTCTTCGGTTTGTACTCTATTTTATCCTGTCCACAGATATGGGAAGAGGATTTACCCAGGTCGCTACCATTTTGTTAATTGCCTTTAACCGTCTCCTGTCATTGGAAGCACACTTTATTAGTAATTGGACGGCATCGGGTCAATTTGTTAGGAATTATCGGCGGGGCTATGTTGCTGCAGTTTGCGTCTTAAGAGCGGATCTCGAGAAAATCTTATATGCTGCATTCTATTCAGTATTTTGGATAATGGTAGGTAGCGTATGGGTTCTCGTAACCAACAGCTCGTCTGACATATCATTCATGTTGAATACGTGTTTGCTTATTTCAGCTATGATAAGTTTCTTAGTTTTTATTGCCTTCAGTCACATTTTCTGTACAATTTTGAGCATGTCCCAGAGGTGTATTAATGCTCAAAAATTTCTGGCCAAGTACCGATACGCGAAACAACCCTCTTGGAGGAACAGGCTTCTTCAGCAAGAACTGCGCTCGTTATTGCCCATTCAGATGCACTATGGTTCCTTCGAATGCATTAACACGGAGTTTGTAGTACATTATGCTTGGAACATCGCAAATCGCACTATCGATGCAATTCTACTCACATATACCAGTTAACTGTGTATCTTACACAGTTAAGTACGTTAAACAATGTTATAATAGCAAATAGAGATAACCGGTTACTGCTTCACATTCACATGTTGACTCGGCAAATATTTACATGATATGTGGAACCATGCTAACCCAGAAGCACGTTGTTGCGGGATGGAAATGTTTGCTCTAGTTGTTTTCTCTTAATAGGAAAAATCCCTTTCTGCCCTCATGAATTAATATTCCAGGTTGGTCACTACAACGGCATCGGCCTGTGTCATTGTTGCACGATTCATTATTCATCAACAATCGTTAAAATTTCTGTAACATTTTGGAATTTGTGTATTGATGTATTTATTTATTTAAACCGATACACGACAAAGTCCTTCTGGAAAGAAGGCATTTCTTTTGTCGCTACATCATTGTTTACATTTTTTGAAAATATAAAGAAAGATTTTTCTGTTTGGCTTTTTACAATGCATTAAAAGAAAAATAAATGATATGATGATGTATCTCAAGAAAGTCGAAAATGGCATATAGAAAATAACATTAGTCATGAGTCATTAGTAGTATGCATGTAAACGTAAGCAGCCGAAATCAAATGTCTTTAATGCTCAGAGTTGGATATTTTTTTTTTTTGACATTATTCACGTATTTGGAAATAAGTCAACCAAGCTTTACAGGACAGCAATTAAGACCTGAGCTATTCTGTGTCGAAATTGCAGCCATCAATATCTTTGGAAACTCTTTTGCTGCAAGCGTAAACAAAACCGTTGTTTCGCCTCGGCTAATTTTGATGTCATGTAATAAAAAGTTCATATGATTGATTTAAACAATGAAAGTGAAAAGTCACATTCATATTTGTATGTGTTAATTGCGTTTTTATTAATAAAGTATTTCATTTTCCTGTTTAAAAGCTTAGTTTTACTGCCCGAACGCCGTTACATAAAAAAAATTTGGTCCTTCATTTTGGAAATGAGAGTCCGTGATTTTATTAACTTTAGTTAACTAGTGAGTAAATTGACAGATTGTGTAGCTAGATATAGGTAATGCTTAATACTTTAATTGAAGAAAATTGTAATTATAATTTCGTTCAATCTGATTTGATGGATTCAATTTCCTACTTATTTCAGAAAATAATTGGGTAGAATCCTTCGACCTTGCTATTGCTGCTATTGCTGATGACAATTACCGAATCAAATGAAGCTATGCTTAGCTTTGAATAGCTTTATTAATAATACTGTACTAGTAATTAACGCTATATGGTATCGCAAAATTGATCTTTCTTACAGATTAAAACCTTTAGCTGACAACAGTCTAAAACAACTGCATCCCATTGCCCTATAGCCTTGAAGTTTCTTCCCATAAATCATCAAATATACGTAGTTTAGGTCCAGTTGGATAGTCTTGACTTCGAGGTCATCACACAATCTCAAGTCTCTTTGAAAATGGTCCAAAGACCAACTGAAGTATGCATATTTGAGTTGGGTCCCATGGAATCTTCCATTTCAGTACGATTCTGATCATACACGTGTCCTATGACCAGCCGAATTTGGAAGATTGATAGTAGCATGAGGTATATCGTATGGAAGTAAACGTAGGAAATTCTAATCAAAAGGCTTGAATACTCAGAATTGGAAGTTTTAATTGACATGATATAAGTGTTTGGGGCTAAGTCAGCCAAGCCGTTATTCACACATGTGATAATACGGGTATAATTTTGATAGTACATTTTACAAGTAGTCTGTTGGATTTTAATACAGCTCCCGTAAGTCCGGATGGATCCAACAGATCTTCGAAGGCTAACCAGTGGGTGGGTGCAAAAGTTTATTTCCTGCAGAGTGATTAACTCACCAAAAACATTAATATTTGTTAATGGCAGAAGCTGCAATGCAATTCAAAAGACTAGACGGTGAACTTGTAAAATTCTTCCGGTTTGTGCATAAAGCGTAACCTTCTCAATGTTTCTCTTGAATACATCTAATTCACAACCAATAAAAGACTGTGGTATAAATTCTTGAAGTCGTTCAGCGGTGCCTGAGTAGTAGGTGTGATTCATAGACCGACCACTGCAGTTTGGCTGTTCAAATACAGTGACACAGTCGCTATAGTTTGTAACAAATATGCCAATCGAGTTGTCTAAACGGATGCCTTCTGTATATGGTAGATTATGGCATTTATCGAAGTCATCAGTGACGTAATACAAGGCTAAACGAGGGAGAAAGTTATTGTTTTTTAAAAACTGCAGGAAAAATGATTGAACGTTAAAAAACGGATTTATATTGATTGACGATGTAGTGCAGGGGCAGTATGCATTTGTTGTATTGTTTAACTATATGGTGTGCTTGCTTTTCTAATCTTGTGTGTTCCGCCACGGTACAATCAACGGTGAGAACTAAATACATGTTGACATCGTTTGTTGCACACAAATCGACCAAAATTATCCTATTTCCACTGAATCAACCATCAGAACATTATCAGTAAAAATGGGACATTTTGCATAGGATACAAATTAGCTTAAGCTTAACCTACTGTCAATTCGTCAAACAGTTACGGGAAAACGACTTTACTTAGAAACCACAATTCCTCAAAAAGCGAAAAAATCATGTATGCCTGTGAATGGAACTATTTAAAATAACATACTGTCAGGCTTCGGTTGCATCATCATCCAAAACTCTAAATGTTCTTAATGTATGAATTTTCATCAATGGGTTTCAGGATATAATGATGAAAGATCTTTATATCAAATCCAACTGTCACTTTTCGAAACATAGTTCCTGCTGTGCATGGATTTGGATGTCGTGTTTGGATTTTCAATACCCACAATATTGGTGCAGTTTTCCAAACAAAAATTCATCCAAACATTACATTTGCCCTGGGAAAAAGGCTTGATATGAGGTTGTTCTCAGGGACATGGACAATGCACGCATTAATCGAAATCTTTAACATAAACTTTGTGTTAAGTTACTGTTACTAAAGCTTACATGATAACAAATGCATTAATATTTACTTGTTGTTATAATTGTTAGGATATGTTTAGGCCCGGACCTGACTGGAAAATGATATTTAATTGTAAGATATGACTGAAATGGAGAAAAGTAGAAACGAAAGATGTCATTGCATTAATAACATTCATTTAAATCTTTATTACGATAGCATATTTGTCAATTAGAAAAGTAAATTAATCACTGGGAAATAGAAGGAGTTTGAATAAATCATAGTTAATCATAAAGCTTTGTGTATACCACGGCACCATCAGCAATTCCCATCTGATTCTGGTCACAACGCGTGCCAAATGCTTTGTGTTCATCGTCATTTCGCATATGCTCTAACGCGTCCAGCGATACAGGTTCAGGTTCCTGTTTCATTATTTGAGAGCCATGGAGTTTGTGGAGGTTCGAGAAGTATTCGGAAAGGGATGCAAAGTCGGGTCTGTTTTGTGGTTCCATCTCCCAGCAGGCTACCATCTTGGCGTAGCTGCAAAAAATTGTATCAGAACATGTTGAAATGTAAATAATTTTTAGTTAAAATATTCTTTAATTAAGCCTGGATACATTTCCAGTGTGGCATATTTTGGTCTTCCCATCCTCATTCCGCTTGAGAGTCGCTCAACAAACTCATTGCTCCAGCTCTCATTCGGGAATGGAGCTCCCCCCAAAGAGAATATTTCATAGAGTGAATCTCCAAATGACCACACGTCAGAGCTTGAGGAGAATGTAAGTTGAGTGAGTGACTCAAGGGCCATCCATCGCCATGGCAAAGGTGTCTGGAACAAGTACAAAGTCCTTATTTGCATAGTGTAAATACAATCGTATTTCAAAATATAAAACACCTGTAGTAACCTACTCTTGACTTCTTAACGTAGTTGGCGGCGTCGTACAACTTTTTGCTCATACCAAAATCAGAAATCTTTACCATTTTTCGACTCGTCAAGAGAACGTTCCTTGTCGCCAAGTCTCCATGTATTACCTAAAGGACATTTATTCATGCGGTAAAATGTAAGTGCTGAATATAATGCTTTCTTGTCGTGTAAGTATTTCGGCTGACGTTTTTGTTTTTGAGAAATGCCATTCCATTTGCTATTTGTGCGCTGAATGCAATAAGATCCAGCGTAGATAGTGCTGCTTGACCAGTGCTACAAGTCAGCAGCGTTCTATAAATATTATTACAAAGGTTTAGGGATGGGTTTTAACTAACAGCAAAGAAGGTTCAAATTGTATCAATGTTTACCCATCAATTTGTTGATTAGCATTGAGCAAGCTTGTAAAATTATTAGATGATTTTCTTAGTAAATTGTCGAGGCTTCCCAAGTCGCATATTTCTGTAGCTATTTGAATCTTTTCTGTTCAATTTCAAATTTAAAAAGCGTTAAAAATTAAATTAAATCAAAATAAAAAATTAACAAAGACGCTCACTATGAGCGCTAAATTAGAGAAGGCATTTTTAGGTGCTTTACTTACGGTTTCGTATTTCCGCTGTGCAGACCCCAACGAGCTTGACCAAGTTTTCATGCTCACCAATATGCAACATTATCTTCACTTCACTAAGAAGCGATTTGAAGAAGATTACGTCATTATTAGGTTTGGAGATTTTCACAGCAACAGGAACAGATTTAGAAACGATTCTTCCTCGTAATACAATCGCAAAATGACCAGACCCAAGGATTTTGTTCTCGGAATCGGCTGCAATTAAAAGGTAAGGTGAGGAAACGTCACAAGGAAACGTGGAACTTTTCACCCAAGAGGAACTGACGGTATTCTATATCATCAGCAAGGAGCTCATAGTCCTTGTTGTACGGGAGCAAGTCAGTCTGTTCTGAATGCTCCAGCCTGAACTCGCTCAGTAAATCAGGCCTTCCCTCAAAAAAGTCATGAATTTCTTGTTGAGTCAAATCTCGTTGCTCTTTGGCGGCTTTGTACTTCTTAAAAAGGATATAGAACAAAACCAGACCTCCACTCAGCATGACAATCGAGACGATGGATATGGTTATCACCAACGAATAATAAGAATACCCGACTGATTCTAAATATTGCACAAAGCAGCAGTTGCAGAACATTTCATATTGTAATCAAACTGCATTTTACTGCGTTAATCAGAAACCGCATGGACTATCTCCATAATGAGTTGTTTCTGGTGAGCCCACTGAAAGACTAAGGTTTACCATTTTTTTTGAGGTTAATTTTATGCGTTTTATTCCCAAGAGAGTTGTTGAGCCTGCACTCGAACGTCCCAGTGTAGCTCTCAGCTGTTTTCACATCCGGCATGTGTGGAAATTGCAGGAAACTTGTTGTGTGAGTAAATGTTTTGAGCTCGGGAAGCGCCTTCACCGCTGGTTGTCCTTCATAGAACCACGAATAAGTTGGCTCCGGTTCTCCAGCTCCACCACATGTCAATTGCTTCTGGCTTTTTCCTACGAAAAATTCTTGATTTGGATCCATAGCCTCAGTGAAGGTTGGCTCTGAAGGTTCTTAAATATTAATGCAACTTTAAAATTTATTCATGAACTCGGCAATAAAAAAAATAAGGATCAGTGAAACTGATACCTCTAACTTCAAATGTACGCTTTGTCCACATAATGTCGGTGCTATTGGGCCATAACGCACCACAATGAACCGCAATAGCGCTTAATGGTAGCTCTAACTCAAGTATGGATAGAAAATTTAGATTCTCGATGAGCCGTCTTGCGTAGTTTTTGTGTTGTTTTGAATGAAACCTTCCTAGTTGCACCACTTCCTGGTAAGGGATAAGCTCCCTACGTGAACCATTCCTATACTCCAGTTCAAATACTAAGGGTTCTACAAAAAGAAATGAGACAGCTTCACAGGCAAATGTTGTTTTGTGACGAGTAAACAGGACATTAGGCATATCATCCAATCTAACGAGTTCATTTGCAGGTGCTTCTCTCCAGTCGGTGTCTAAATTAGTTACAAACAGAACACGTTTGGTTAAGACTTAATAGGCTAGTGTTAGTAAACCACAGTTCAGACATAGAATGTAATAAAACTTACATTTCATTGAGTAGAAGAGTGATGTAAAAAATATCCACATTGAGATTTCACGCGTGGTTTCACAGCGTACTACACCAGAAAAGTCAGAATACCTTATGGATGCAGAATGCGCATCAAAGTGTACGTCTTTAGTATAATAAGTGCGCCCAAAACTCTTGAAATTCGTTTCTAATCTTAAATATCCAGGGTATCCAGCCTTCGTGTATTGTTGTTTATCCCAATTACGAGGAATGGAGGAGAAGCTTTGACAATCCAATGTGTTGTGACATTCAAGTATTTTCATGGTAACATTTAACATATCCGAGTTCGCACAGCGTATTTCTCTTAAAAAATCGTCAATAATTAACGCACTACTGTCTAACTGAATTGTCCATGTGTGTAAAACTTTTTCAATCTGGTCATTATGCGTATCCAAGCACCTAACATATGCAGGGAATCCCGCCTCCGGTACATAAGCGTCACAGTAATCAACCACACAGTCTGTATCGACGACCACTTCGATTACTACTGTTCCCTTTGCACCCGTCCAAGATTCATTCAGAAGACGTATTGAACTCTCGTTTCCAATCGAAAAGAAACCGGGGTTTGAGGTCGGCGAAGTACAATTAAGTGTCACTAAACCATAGTATTTGGAAATGCGTAATGTCGTGTGATTTGGATCAATTGCTAGTTGAGAGGAATTTTTAAAGGCTACAATTGAAGCAGAGAAATTTCCCTGGCGACAGACAAACTCTCTATCAAATGGATCTTTGCTACGGAAGCCGACTGTTGGCAGATAACTAAACTCAGATGTATTAACAGCAAGTTCCTGTCCCTGCAAAAACATTCTTCGGTCGTCAGCTACCAACTAAGTATTGTCGCAATAATTGAGTACAACTTACGGTATGATCTGACTTGTGTATCCGAACCGGAATCCGGGGGTCGGATGTCACACAAGGAAGCACATTGGAATCAAACACGGAACTGTTTGTAGTCCAGAGCGCTGGTGGGCCAGCGAAAATGATTGCATTTGTCCCAGTTTTCTCATCGCCAATCTTTTCACATCGGGACGAAAACGATAAACTGCCGTTGCCGTTGCCTCCGCCTTCCCCAGAGTATGCCAGACGGATGGTTGTCCTGAAATAGTTTTTGTTCCTTCGATGTTCCGTGTACATAGGGCTGTAAATGTCGGTTAGTGATGGAGACAGGTTCCATTGAATAGGATAAGAAGCTTCGCACTCTAAATATAATGAAGTTTTGTCATCTAAATTGATAAACGCATGTTCGTTCCCAGGCATTGAAGATGGAACATTTCCACTAATTTCTGTCCAAATTTCTTAATTTGAACTTCAGGTGGATTCTCACTTAGTACACAATTTAGTGGAAAATAAAGGATGACCAGAAAAGTTTTTAAAGACAGTTGTATCGGTTCCATTTCGGAAAAGATTTTAAAAGAGTAATGTTGGCCTCTTTGCAAACATTCAACACAGGACACGATTTTACAGTCAGAAGACACGATTTTATTTTTAAAAAGAAGCTTTCACAGTTTACTGCTTGCAGTTCTCGAGCTGTGTCGGATCTAAAGATTAACCAGTGGATTTATCACATCACTGTGAAAGAAAACCACAATGTACGCGATTAATTATTAAGGATTCTATGACGAATTATGACGGATTCCAATGAATTTAGTACTTTAGAAATGTAGAAATTTATGTTCTGGTGACGAATACTTTTCGTGTTTTTATAATTGAAATGTTCATATCTGAGTATATGTATATTGGTGTGAAATGTGTAAACATTTAATCAACCGCACGAGTTTCCGGTGGACCGTCCAATTTTAAGAAATAAAGCTTTTGATTACGGAGCAGTCACGATCGTATTTCGTAAAAGTTCATAGTCGTGTAATAAACTATTAAATATTTATGCACAAAGGAGGGCTCACGCCGATACTGACCAAAACTAAACGATGGTGTTTGTAATGCAACACATGCATCGCTTCATTACATAGTAAATTGATGACTCGGTTTATGTTAATCTAAAAAATGTTAAAGTAAATAGGATTTGAAGTAAAATTTTACAGCCAGAATTTTCTAACGAAGCTAATTCTGCCATGGAAGAAATTTTTGTGGTTAGGGATGTGCAATACAAGGCGCATATTTTCACTAAATACTTTAGTTTTATTAAAGTGATCTTAAATTTTATACAAGTTTCAGATTTTTATTTTTGATATTAGAAGCGTAAAGTAAACGGTGCACAACTTTTAAGTTATTCTATAAGAAAATTATTAAATTGTTTTGACAAAAACAAATAACAGAAATGGTTGACATTTGAAGCATGGCAAAATGATCACTTTTTCTCATACGAAAACGTGGGCTGAATTAGTTCATTATTCTTGTATATTGCAACACTTTATATTCACACTTAAATAGGAGTGTAGTATCACTATTTTTGACTTTCCTGGCAAATGAATATGACTGTGTCGTTTTTTGAATGTTTCGTAAAAAACAAATTTTGCACAGACAGAAACCACCGGAAACTGTGATGGTGGAGAATTCTTAGTAAATATTCTTCATTGTACATTTGAGCGACGCTCGATTGTTCCTCCTGTGATAGCAAGTCACATATTTGTCTCCTTCCACTGCTTATAGGTGGTAAAAGCTATTTGGATTAGACCGCAACCATCACAAATATAAATATGTACATTACAACAGAAGAACTTTCAAGTATGTTAATATAGTGTTTTTGACGTACATTTGGATTCATTTTAATAATGTTACAGCACAACCCACGCCTTTCCGTAAACCAACCTTTGGCAAATGAGGATTAAATACCCGATATAGCTCGCTGCCGATATTTCAATGCACCCCCGACCAATTTGTTCTTTTCCAGAATGAAATCGTTGTATCACTACGATATTTACAATTTCATATAGCATTATAACATTTAAATTGTTAAGCAAAGCGAAAAGATACTGATCGTAGTTTGATTCAGACTCTTTCAAAAAAGTTAATTTTTAATATGTGATTTCAACGGGGTAACATCAAAGGATAAATTTAGTACTGTTGTGCCGAACTTACACAGTCCGTTGCGATAAGCAGGACCGCGCTTGAAAAGTTCCGTATTGTTCATGGGACGGTTTAATTTACATGGGAACACTTTTGAAAAGCCTAATATTTCAGAATTTTTCCATTTACAAATGTTCCCAGGTTGGATTTTGGGGATCTTCAGTGGATTGGTTGTCCCAATGTAACGGATATATTTAGGTGATGTAGAGTTTGCATCGAGGTGCTAACAGCGATAATTCTTAATTCGTTTGAACATTCTGGTTAAAAAGGTGGCCACTGTGTTAGCTATACGCCGTAGTGTTTGTATCCAAAGCTGGTAAATGACACGCAGCTTTATTTTAATAAAGCATTCCGTCACAAATATCAAACAGGCTACTATGAACGGATAGTAGAATACAGCCCCAACAGTTTCCAAATGTTCAACTTTTACAGGCTCGACATCACTAAAATGCGTCGTTTTCTTTTTAGATGGTGAGAATCGAACTGGTTTCTTAGTCCAATAATCGGGAAACGCTAGGGTTGATATATTCGCTGGCATGTGCGCACCTAAACCAGACGCCCACCAAGCTGCAATAATTGGCTCAGCAAGTTTGGCAAAATAGTTTTTAATGAGTATAATGGGATTGGCTGTAATCATGTAGGGATGTTTGAGATGAGGACTCACCCAACACCGATTTGACTCCTCAAAAGCAAACTTAATTCTATCATTCAAGGGTCCCAAAAATGTCAGAGGTTTTTCAAACGATACATTTTGCTTTTGTTTGCACACGTAGGGGACTGTAGAAGACAGGGACAGCCCAAAGGGTTTGGGGTTACAAACGTTTAAATCGAGATTGTCTGCTAACGCAAGAAGTCGTTTTATTTTCTTGGATTGCTTAACATTGTAAACGAGCCCTTTCTCGAAACGAGTCCTTAGTTCCCGACTTGTCGTAGAGAATGTTTTCATGGTGCCCACTGCAGTTCGTAAAATCATCGTTCCCAAATCGATCGTGTTAGCACTGAGCTGATCCAGCGACGTTGGAAAGTCTGGATTTTGCAGTACACTCATGGACGATGCCACTTCACCACCGTACAACACACTTAACGATAAGCAAAGCAGGGACCATAAGATTAAAATTCTATTATTAAAAACATGCGAGTTTGGTCCAATCCAATGATCCGTCAAAGGACCTGCAATAAATAGCATAAAATGAGT
>JAAXOA010003085.1:0-12067 GCA_036561885.1 Salina celebensis
GGGGCTCAAATATGATATAAATCATGAAGGTGGTACTACGAAAAACTTTCACGATGACAAGTAAAACAAGTTTTTTTGTATAGGTATGTAAACTGCTGAGACAAGAAGTGAAGAAATTACGTCGACAATGAACTAGTACTTATGCTATAGTGAAAGCACTGTGTATGTAAAAATATTATATCGTTGTCAACAAATACAACAGTTTCAGTTCTCCAGAGATGTGAGTGTGTACAACGTATTTAGTGCGTGTATTGTGGCACATAGTAGGCATTCTTGATTTTGTAAGATAATGTGATAATAGCTAATGTGGCAATTGTGTGATGAAAGCTCTTACCGAACAGCTGGTACTTCCAATATATCCCACTCTACCGAGAAATAGAACGCTGTTAAGTCCACTCCTAAGTCAACAACATTGGATCCCTCAACCTCATCAAAATGGCGAAGATCAACTTTGAAACCATCATAGGTCCAGCTCCCAAACTTTAATATGCACGTCTGCTCATCGAATGGGAAATATTCGACGTCGATCTCACAGGAAGACTTGTAAATGGCAGGCGGCTTCCATTCGACCAAACCGTTATTATACAACGTCGCTTTTGTGGCTAGTGTTACCTCAAAGTTCCCATCG
Source organism: Salina celebensis (assembly GCA_036561885.1). NCBI lineage: Eukaryota > Metazoa > Arthropoda > Collembola > Entomobryomorpha > Paronellidae > Salina > Salina celebensis. The sequence continues at coordinate 629 of JAAXOA010003085.1, forward strand.
GCGCTGAAATTAAGAATATTAGTTGCTACAAGGTAGGTAAGTGGTAGCAGTAAACAACGAATTTATCTCATAATAGTAACATCAAAACCAGTTTAATTTCCTTTCCCAAACTCCCATTGTCTCCATTATGAAACTACAGACCATCTCCGGCTATGGATATTTCCCTTAATGGCTTTCGAAAGGGTTATTGGCATGTAATGCAGACAAATGCCAGTTTCATTCGCTGTCAACGTAAGAAATGCAATGACAGTTCCATAAGCATTATATGAATTTGTACATTCCGTTTCAAAGTCATGTGCATAGTCATAGCTTTCTGATAATTAATGCAAAGACTTTAAACTTTTCGTTGAACTACTGTACATACTGGGGCGAAACAACAAAATCATATCCTGCATATCGCACAAAAAAAAAGATTAAACCGTACACTGTACATTAGAGTTGTAGCTGGAGTAAATCTAGTTGTAGGGCTCTTAAAACCTTTCAGAGGATTTACGCGGCTTTTGAGATTCGACTAATCAAATGAATTTTTCTTACTTGGCTTCTAAAAATAATCTTTTGGAAGTGAAAATAAACGTTTGTTTTTAAAGTGTACTAGACCTTAAACGTATCCTGACTTGACAAAGGTTAATAAACAACCTCTCCGAAAACAAAGTCCATTTGTTTTCCACACTAAGCACTAACTAATACTGTTCTGTTGCCTAAAAGAGAAAATTCGCTATCTTTTTCTTCGATAAGGACATATATTATCCTATGTAATGAGAAAACCAGTTAATCTTGCCGGTTCAAACGTTTTGTCCACTGAACCAAGAACTGGCAATCAGATTGCTTACACTGCGAACAGATCGCGTTGTTTAAATCCCAACCTAGTTTCCTGAATTGAATATAGAGGATTTACAAAAACGATAAGGTCTTGGTAGGAGAGCCCTTTCTACCCTAAATTGTTTACTGTAAACGCTGAAATCGCAAGTTGTTTGTAATTAAAAACTAAATGGTCGGTATTTTGAAATTGAATTAATTGAAGTAGAAAGTGCTCATTGTCACAAGAAAATGCTCTAGAGAGTGGAAAAGCCTGTCCATAAGTGTTGTGCAAGATGAAACAGGGACCCTAACTTGATATTGTCGCATCGATCGGGCACAACGAGTGCAAGTCTTCATTTAAGTCAACAGAACAAAGCAGTTTGCGTTCGTAACTTCAAGTATGACTTGGAGTGCAAGGGTTGGTTGACTTCAAATGAAGAGGTCAGCTCTGTTTTAATGTTAGCGTATGTGTACCATCGTGATTACTTGTTATAGAGAACGATGTCAGGTCTCCAGATGTGATCAGAAGGCACATGGAGCATTTTCACGCCTCCGTACTCATTGGGATCCCATGTGAGTTTGTAGTCGAACCAGAACTGAAAAAAGAAAAGAAAAAAAATGTAACAACAGTTCAACTGTTAAAAACCATCATGATTATATATTTATACAAACATCATAATTGCAGTAAAAGCTATATCTGTAAGGTATAGTTTGTAGTCATTCACATCACGCTTTAAGCTTATTGGGGACCATACAGGGAAAGCATTTTAGCAAAAGAAAATGGCCAAAAAGAAATATTGTCAAACCATAGTGTTACATGTTCTTTTTCATCCTGAGTAATATGCGGATATCTGGATTTTAAAATTTGGAGCCATTGAGCAATACAGTTTGGAAATCGTACAGAGGTCCCTGGAGTAATCATATTTCCAATACCTTTACCGATTGCAAAGTATATAATTTTCGTGAAACTTAAGTAATCGAAGTCGCATTCGCTTCCCTTTTTATTTTTTTTGTATTTTACGATGATATTGTTTTTTTATAACAAAAGTGCAATTAGGTCGAGTTTATAAAATTCGGCATAACTGCAATAAAATTCTAACTGAATTCGTGAATCGAAAGAACAAGTTTACAAAACTTGTTTAACATTCAGCTTTAAAAATATTGGACCCTGAGATATTCTTTTATGCCAAATGTAAATATATATCAATACATCCTCATACATATAAAATTGTGTCCGAGCAGTTGCATTAAACCCCATTTCTGTGACGATAAGTTGAAGTAGAAAAATGTGTGCATGCAATTGTTACTGAAATGTTTCTCAGAACCTTCTTGGGGAAACAAAATTTGAATATGTTTTGCCTTACACGAAGTTTTACTTCAAAACACGCTTCCAAAAAAAAATCCGAATATTGATGTCACTTTGTCACTCGTGGAGATTGACTTTTTCTCGTAAGATTGCCGCTCTGTTTCTCCCTTTCGACTTTTGGTTACTAGGTCTGATATAACAACTCGAAGAGATTGACTTTTTCTTCCTGCCTGCAACTTTACTGTTATCTGTTGCTCAAAATATTCTTCTCCGCTACTTGGGCATTCAAAGAGAGTATTCCTTGACGATATGAAGCAATGCTTTCCCTTCCTACCACAAAGCAGTCTGTATCACAAGTGCTCAACATCCTTCCAGAATTCAACAAAAGAGTTTGAAAATTTAATTTAAAAATTCTTCAACTAGTTCATATACTCTTTGTATGTTACACTCACAGAATCCACACGCAAGTTGTGTTGAGGAAGTCGAAGTCTTACTGTTTCATTCCATTTTTTGTATTTTCATTTTCTCTCATGCTGAGTTGTATGTAGGCCGACACGAAAGACATAACATCCTAGACAACAAAAAAACGCTGAATATGGAAGAAAAGAGGAAAAAAGGTGGACGTTTTTCCGTACACGATTATGTTATTCCCAACTCGTTCGCCGAACACGAATTTATAAAACAACGCTTAAGAATGTTGAATGTAGTGAATTGCTGAAGTCGTACCACTCACATCCTATGTATATGAAAAACATGCCTTGAACATGGCCGTGTCTTGACTCTTTCAGAAAGTAATTTATCTTTTAAAACTACCATGAATATAAATTCATGGTGGTAAAAACTTGATAGGGACGTAAAAACTAAACCAGAATAAAAAAAAACGAAAAGGAAAAGTTTATATTAAAACAGTCAAAATGGAAGTGAAAGTCGCTTGTTGTTTTAGTTGTTTTAAAATATGGGGAAAATTTAACTCATGATGGAATATGTATCCGTATAGCATCGAATTTTTATTGTAATTAATCAAGTTTATTTTTAATTCTCTTCAATGAAAATCGAAGGTTAGAATTAACATGGTTAAATTTAACTGTTATTTACAAACACCATAACCACCGTACAATGTGTGCTTTGTCCTTTGGTATTCATAAATATTATACTCAATCAAGCGAAATGAATACAAGTCCTGACACAACACATGACAAATGACAACCATTAAATTGTATTGTTGAGTAAATTGTAATTTACCGTATACATATCAGATCTCGTATTTGCGTGGTTGGCCGAAAACTATTATTTAATAGGACCTGCAGGAGCCCATGAAAGACTGATTGGATGGATAATTTTACGTTGGAAAGGATATTACGTGACCATTCCGGTGATTCTTTTAAACTGCGGAAAAAACGGTGGATGTACATGCCATGAAGACACCTGTATTAAATGTTGTCGTTTAACAAAACAGAAGATTTTTATGCTTCACATGAATAGACTAAACTAATTTTTTTTCTTCATAAAATTGAAATATGAACGTGTTGTTATGCCTATGAGAATACAACACTGAGTGTCTATCCTACGGATAAACTAATATAAAATATGACCAACCGGATATATAAAATCGCTCTTGCATCAGGTGCTGCATGTTGCTACGATACACCCTTGAGATGATTCAAGTTTCTGAGCACATTGCTCAATTTTATGCTACCTCATTCATCAAATTCCTTCTAACCATTACCATCGAGTTTTTTTGACGATAAAATGAAGACAGGCATAATTTTATTTTAGGCTACTACATTTCTTTACAGTGAGAGGGAAGAGTATTGAAAGTGGAACTGTCGATTTCATAGGATGAAATCGACTTTTACATTTCAGCATCGAAATTGGGAAGACGATAAAAGAAAGAAAATAAATTGAAGAAGTGAATATCTCCATTGAAGGGAACATCAATGTAATAGGTAGTCACATTATTATCATACATCAGTCATTCCCATGCTCCCATTAATGTTAGATAAAAAGCTCTGTTTAGCCCCTGCTTTGAGAACTAACAAGTCAACAGCATAAAAGGAAATGACTTAGAAGAAGAACTTTTTCCTGCAAACATTCTTGGGAATTCTGTGAAGGGTAAGATTTTAAAGGAAGAGAAAATAAATTAATGATACCCACCTAGCTTTTGGCTTTGGATTACTCATTTAGGGAGGAAAAGGAGGAAACTTGCATAAGATACCCAACTACTCCTAATTCACGACCTCGTGTAATATCGGCGGCCGCAAAATGTTCTTTAGCGCCAACGTAGCACGTGCATGCCAATTTGGCAATGCGCTGCTACGCATTCAGCCGCGTCCAATCGAGAATAATGTTGCAAATAGCAAGGAAGCAATGGAGTCATTTCGTTCTAGGCTTTTACGATCCTTTCAGTCATTCATAATAAAACTGGAAAATTTAATTTGTAACGAGAAGATGAAAAAGGAAAAGAGTAAGCGAGAGTCTTGAATAGAAATACACAAACATTTCAAAACCGAGATAAATTCAAAGTACCCTTTTCTGAAACTCTTTATAAACATAAGGTTGAGTAATCTCGTCATAATCATATACAAATGTTAATACAATTTCTCATGTTGATTTTAATGCAGAAGAATTGCGTTGAAGGCAACTACAAATTTTCTTTTATTTCAAAATCTTATGAATAGGTCATTCAGAGAGAGAGAGAGTCAAAGTTTCTTTGAAGAAAGAACGACTTTGACTTTTGATTCAAGTACTTTCATCTAGCATCCGTTCACGTAGTCTTCCAATGTGTGTTTTGTTGGAAGTACAATCACTAGTTTCGAAGAAATTGTAAGAAGTGACAGTGTCGACAAAGTTTTACATGCTTGATGTCAATCTGATTGAAAATTTGTGTTGTCAAGTTCTCAATTTACACTGACTTCTACAAACAGACTTGTCTGTATGCGGAACACATTATACAGAACTCCTTGATTTCAAAAATTGAAAGCATTTACTTTAATTTGCCTAAGAAAAAGGTAGCTGAAGTAGAGATGGGAATACGGGTAGGATTTTACCCGCGGTCTATGCCCGCCCGTGTCCACCCGTGCCCACGGGCGGGTCGGTGAATATTTGGGAAGCATCCGTGGGTACGGGTATGGACGGGCCGAGAGAAAAATTATCACGGGTGTTTGCGGTTACCCGCAGATACTTTATGGTGCAGTTTTTTGATTTCATTATGTTTTTGCTGAATAAAATCATCAATGATTCAATATTAGAAGCATTAATATTCATGTTTACTTCAATAAACTTATTTTTCAACAATAAATGTCTTCCAATAATCGAAATTTGCTGGACTAAAACTCCTTCATAATGTCATGTATACATACGCTCGGGTAAAAAAAATCTCATGGGTAATCACGCCCGCCCGTGGTTACGGGCCAGTACAGCCGTGATTGGAGGCACGGGTACGGGCGGGCCGGCCACGCCAACGTCATGGGCACGGGTACGGGTAACCCGTGGACATGTTCGAAATTCCCATCTCTAAGCTGAAGTAACAGCACGTGGATCAACAGCATTGAACGTCACCGTTATTTTTGAGGATCGCTTGTTGCCCCGGTACCATACCAAACTACAGTAAGGTGAGAAATATATTGACTTAATTCCCGTTTAATTTGGACAGGTTCTGTCGTCAAGAACAATTCTTTGTAATTCTCTTTCAAGTATTTTATTTGCAATTAGGTAGAATGTATGTGGATCTTAAGCTTAACTACTCCTAAGAAATAATGAGCAGTTATGCGTTTGAAGCAGTTTCCACAAAAGCAGACGATTGCACAACTTTGCAAATAAAAGTAGAATTTGTTATATTATTATTTGCGCTAGATCGTTAGTGTAATTATAAAATAGAGGGAGAATCCGTCCTTCCAAGTACACTCCAGTGGTTGTAATTTGAAATGCCGTGACGAATTCTTAATTAATTTTCTATAGTCTAAAATTTCAAAGCAACTCTGAAATTGATTAAAACGTCGTTTATGGTTGGCTAAATAATTTGAAAATCTCTATGAAACATGAAACACTTTTACGCGTTACAATCTTAAATTACAAAAGGATGTATTAAATCTTGTCGAATCTAAAACCTAAGAGACGTAAAAATCATTTTAGTTGTATTTTTTTGCAACGCGAGTGATTTCCTATGATGATTTTGAGCTGACAATTTGCATATTGTGCTTTCACACAGAAATCTAAAAGGATGAACTTTCTTCCTGAAATCTAAAAGGATGATAGAATTTCGTATGAGTCGACAGATTTCAATTTAATAAACTTGCGTTCCTCTGGAAAGAAGTTCATCTGTCAGAAACATACCCCATCAGTTCCTCATTTGAATCTTTGTGAGAAAAGAAATCCGGAGAAGAGACAAGTAGCCGAACAGAACGGAACATTTTATCAGCAGTAGTGAAGCAATAGTAATACATACCTTAATGAGGTTAGACTAAAATATTACTGCATGTTGCAATATGCTCTGATATCACTACCTATCCAACTTTTGTAATCCAGCGTGTTATCAAAAAATGTCGCATAACAAGCAGCAAATCAAAATTCCTCTTGTTTCTTTAGATGTTGGTGGTCAGGTCCCAACTGGAAAAATGTTTTCTGCGCAATGGACCAACAGACACTCATGAATGTTTCCCAAAAGCTAGACCGTTTCTTCTGCTTCCTACTAATTATCAGTTGGCGAGAATAGTGTGTGTTATTAATATTTTGCGAATGAGTATCTAGTAGCATCTCCTCTTCGCTCCGGAATTAATCACTGACAGACAGTAGTAATTTCGAGAACATACATACGTACAGTCACTCATCCGAAACCCAGAAGTTTCTGCACATTGTTGAACTGTGGGCAAAGTCTAGAGGAAGAGCGACAAATTTTTCGAAGCGCACATTTGAGCTCATCCAAAACAATGGCTGACATTTTGAATCGGAGGTGAAGTGAAAATTGCGTCCATTCAGCTGCTGAATCAGTCATTATTCTTCAAAGTTTATTCGTCCATGAGTTACGGCCATGTGGATAGTAAAGCCGAGAGGCCGAGAGATTTATAAGAGGAGTACTTATTTCTTGTGATAAAGTAGACACTTGGTGTCTCTCTTGACGCCTCTAATTCATGAAGTATTCGTCCATGTCTTATGGTGAACGACGATTGCTCCAGTTTAGATACCTCCATCTAGACAAAGCTTAATTTCGACTTTCAATAGGCATCTCAGCACTTCAATTTTCTTTTTCAATGCAAGACCAAAAGTATAACTGTTCCTGTAGTTTGTCTCTTGCATCTCGGACAAGCAAGGCCGGAAAAACGTTAAGTCACTCATGGATTGAGTCATTTGTAGAACATGACAGCAGAACAATTGGCTGAGTGGATGTATTAAAGTCTAAGTACACATCAGTAATTTGAGCTTAAGGCATAGTGTAGTACTTTTAAGGGACCTTAACTTTATAAATTTAAGGTCTTATAAATAACGAAAAGTTGAAAGTCGAGAAAGCCAAAATAGGCTGTCAATCGTTATGTATCATGAAGGATTTCTTAGCTTACAAATTGTATAGGTTCAAAAGCTACAGAAAGTAAGTTTAAAGTTAAGTTTTAGAACCTACTCGCAGGCTGAAGTTGTGGAAAATGAAACGTGGAGAAAGTTCATACGAGTGTACAAGTTTCAAAATGTCTAGTAAAGTACATAACTATGCCCAGTAGATCAGTGGTGCCTAACTTGAGAAAGTTTACCCTAGCTTCTGGCTTGGTAGATCTGAGAGAGAAAATGGAAGAAGATGCGACAAAGAAGAACCAGAACTAAGGACAAAAGTTTGAACAATAAGAAACGACAAGGTAATGAGTGTAGCAAACCCACAATAGCTTCTTGACTTTAGACTTTCACTTTTGTAGTGACCTCGGTTTAGAATGTTGAAACCATTGGTTTGGCGAGCCCGAGTGTAGTAAAATAAGTACAAGGATGAGTACCAATGGGAATTAGTCTGCAAGTGAATTGTAGAGCTGTGTAGTCCTAGCTATTTACTGCAATCAGCATTTTCGTTATTTATTCTATCACACAGCAACAAACCGTCCAGGATTCATACCGATTTTGAGTTGAATCCTGACTGAAAATGAACTTGGCTTTTTATTTGATGCCCACGGATGTTTGAATACATAAACCAGAACAATACTGATGGCTTTAAACCTGTTCCAGTATATATTTTATTGTGCGAAAGTAGGAGAGAAAGCTGAGTGTGAGATTATAAGCGTCCAGAACTTGACTCAGTGTACCTTTCCTGTTTAAGGTTTCGTTTCGCTTGTTACCGAACATGCACGTTTTGTGAGCATTGTTTACGGAGAAGCTGCATTAGTTTTGGAAATCATGCTGGTTTGAGTGAAAGCAGTTCGTTCTAGTGAACCAATCTCAAGTATTTTCTTCCTTCAAAATGACAGAAAAGAAAAGTGAATTCGACTCCAGTTGACTTGGGCAATTTATTGCCCGTCGTTTTAGGAACAAAAGGGGGAGCAATTTTTTAAGAAGGAATATAAATAGGCTCACAGTTAGTCCCGGTATTATGTGTAATAATATGTTACTAGTAAAATGTGTTTGGCATTTGACAGAGTCGAGTTGGCAACACACCATACGCCTTACACGCTTCCATCACTATTCCTGCAAAAACACCAACAGGCTAAGTGGGAAAAACTACTATGGAGAGGAAGGACACCCTTAAACACTGCCAGAAAAAAAGTGGAACCGACGCAGACGAGAAAGTGTAGCAGCACCAATTCAAATGTAAATATAAAGCCAATACCATTCAGAAGCCTTTAATCGTATTGAGTTTTGAGAAGTATCCGAGCGATCAAACTGAAGCAAACACACAACTTAAAGGCACTATCAAGAGGAGTCTCTGTTAATTTCTACAAAGAACAAATGAGAAAGCGGAGTAAAACAAAAAAACTCTGAAGTATGAACGTCTCTGGGTGGAATGAAAATTCTGAGTGCTGTTTTACAGTATGATAAAGTATTTCTTGGTTGATGAGCGCTGGGAAGACAAACTATACTATAATATGTGCTAAAGAAGATTCCTATGGATAAGTTGATTTCACTTTTATGTAGTTATGGAGCCACTTCTACAAACAATATTCCGCATGTAAGCATCACATTATAGTCTACTTACATGTCATCATCTCCATGATCTCTCTGACATGTGAAATATAACTTTCTCCTTGTTTAATATGAGTACATAAAAAGTTATCATATGAAGAGATACGTTATCATTTAATGCACGTTAGGACATGAATTTCGCAGTGCAGAATCGCTTTTGGTTTCCTGGATGAAAGGACGATGTCCCTGGTACGAGGAACAAGCCGTTTACAAGAGTTTTCCTTTATATCGTTCAGTCTACCATATGTAATGCAAATGTGTAAGCTTTTCAAAAGTATTTTTTTCTAAGTTAGTGGAGAATCGGTCTAGTGGCGTCAGTGATGATGTTGAGCGGGTAAAATAGTTATTCTCTATCAGGCAGTGGGAGAGCCTAGAGCAGACAGGCGAGGTGCCACCAGCCGAGCTTCCCCTTCTACAACCACTACTTGTCTCTTTTACATTCCCATACTTATATGCACAAAAACGACTAAAACTGATATGAAAACATTCTTTACAATCTTTTTTTAGTAATAAATAGAGGAAGCAACGTTCTATTCACCGACATAAGTGCATTATGGGTTTCACTTTGTTCGGTACTAGTCGAAAAATACAAAAAAAATGCGATTGGTCTTTTTTTGTTGTGAATGTTTCTCTGATGATTCATGTACTAGTCGGAAAACAGCAATGGTTTGATATCTTGTGGATATGATAGCCTTACTGATTATGACAGTTGAGAGTAACGATAATAGCGATAACAATAACATGCTACGATACTTGCAGTGTTGATAGTCTTGAATGCGGAGTAATTTTGAATCTTGGATACGAGAGAGAGAGGAGTAGTTAAACAAGTTAGATGATGCTCTTTACCACAGACGTCAACCAAAGTGAAGTCTTAGTGTGTAAAGTGAGATGGCAAGGAAACCGGGAAACCAGTCTCAAACACTAGATAGCCTTGTAATAGATTCCCTTGGAGCAAAGTCTGTTAGAAACCACAGATCGTGGTAATGTTATATAGGAAAAAACTTGAACGTGTTTGTTAGCTGACTTCAGGTTTGTTTCCGGATTGACCATCATTTTTTCTAACTTTCTAACTTGTTTCCATGGACCCATTCGGACTAAGAAAGACTCAACTGTTAACACAACATTGGACTGACTTCTGTTAAAATATGAGCAGTAGAAGGAAAACCACTGGTCCCCCAAAACTCGAAGGATGATCATGATGGCCACCGAGAGAAGGAACGATGACGGGGAAAGCATCCAGACTTTTCGCAAGCACTAATTCGTGTCCAAATGTACCACCTCTTGTGAAACTTACAGCTCATGAATTGCTTCTCTGGAGGGACTAGTGTAGTGACGGAAAGCGTACACGTTTCCAACTTGATAGATACGCTTTTGGGAAGAAAGCAAAGGAATGAAATCCAAGCTCCTCTATTTCATTCCGGGATATGTACATTGCACCATGTTCGAGTCGTTTGTGGGTGTAAAGTGCAATAAAAGCATAAGCCATGAGACTGGTTCGTTGAAGCGGCGGCGGTAGTGGTAAGAGGAAGCGTAGATTTTATTGCATAGGTGACCAACATATTTCATACATATTTTTGCCGTTTTCGACCTTATTAATATTATCATTATCATCATTGTTATTACTCCTCTGCTACATCTACGGCATTTGCGTACATATCTGCTAATTCATATAAAGGAGTACAAACTCTGCCAGCATTACGACTTGGTGTCCATTAACGATGATTTATACCGTTCATTCTAGTGACTAGTCGACGGTTCACGAGAACCAGTGGCTGAAAGTTGCGAATAACTGGAAAAGGAAGTAGTTGCTAGTGCTCTAGCTAACTTTCATGGTTTTCTCTGTTCATCTCGCCGAGAATAACCTTTTGCTATCTGTCTATGCCATTAGCAATTCCATTACTTGATGCTACTTGGCTGTTTTTGAATTGTTATTTTTCCAAGCATTTCACCGTTCTTCTATACCTCAAATCTCCTGTGTCTATAAGAATGTTCTGCGCGTATTCTAGTCTAGAAACCATCCAAAACCTAGTGCATAAACACTCGCAGACAAACAAAATTTGCACACGTATTCTGGGTATTATTTACATTTCTTTCCTTGAACAATATAAATCCTCACAGTAGAAACGCAGATAAATACAGCGTGCAATAAACAGAGGCCTGATTTGACTAGAGAAAGATCTCAACTG
>JAAXOA010003086.1:0-12066 GCA_036561885.1 Salina celebensis
ATCTGTATCAAACCACGGCCACCTCCGTTTCCCAGTGTAATAGTAACAATCCGACGAGTGATAATGAATCCAAGCCACCCTTCACACGTGTCGTTTTTATCACCGTTGATGGTTTACGTGGAGATATCTTCTTCCGCTACCCGGAAACGCATCCCTTCCTAACGTAAGTACTTTTAATTACAGAACCAATTACTGTCGACGACCAACTTGACATAGTAATTGCTGCAGTTGTCAATTTTTCGTCTCAGGAATAAGACAAAAGGACGTGGATGTTTCTGGGGGACGACACATGTCGCTGGACCAATTTATACCGTTGAAGCCCACGTGGCCATGTTTGCCGGGATTGTAATTGATCACTCGAGGTTTTATCCGTTTCAGAAGTGGCATTCCCCTCATCACAACTTTTGCAGTCGTCTTGTGGCTTCAAGTTTTTGGACTGTATGTCCTCTCAGACGTCGACACAGGCGTGGGATCCTTGTGTGACATTGTCCCAGCTTGTGCATTAGCTCTGCTAGTTACTAAATGTATGCTCACAAGTAACACACCCTTACTTACGTTAAATAATAACTTTAATTTGACTCTTTTCAGGTTATGGCTGGCCATTGTGTCGATTCTTGTATCCATTCGCATTCTTTATGCTAGTTCCTCCTCTTTATCGTGGATTTCAATTGTCCCCAGAGGACCCACAGAGGACCCCATTTAGCCAATTTGCATAGCCCCCTTTAAGAAACTTTTTTTTACCAAACCTAACCTTCAATGGGAGCCCAAATTAAAAGTCCGGCTGGGGGCTCTTCGCCACCAGACCCCCAACCTAACCTAACCCTCCGGGAATAATACTCACAAGCCAAAGCATACATAATACCCAATTTCAACCCAATTTGGGAGGTCACATTGGATTGAAATTGGGTCCTCTGTAGCCGTGCAAATTGGCTAAATTGGGTCCTCTGCACTCTCCGTGTCATGTGTTCAATTTATCATTACTAGCTGTTACAGTTTGGCATAAGTCACGACACGACAGTTTTATATTATACAAAATCTAGTATCCAACGTGAGTGTCAGCATGAGCAGTCTAAGCCTCCGCAGTCACATCCTCCACAGTCACAGTCTCCACATTCACAGCCTCCACAGTCGCAGTCCCCACAACATCCCTCGTTTTCTACAATTCCATCGTTTCCACCATTCCCAGTCGCACGGTCGCAATCACAGTGACATCCATAAGATGAGCCAACAACTGCAATTGTCATCATCCGAGCAACAACAATATGTATCATTGTCCTTTTTTCGTTTCCTTTCTTCTTCTGGATCATCCACTCCTCCTTCAGTCAGAAACTGGGTGCGGATGGGTTGCATAACTATGGCTAAGTAAATGATCCAACATAAATCCATACTTTTATAAAACTGAAATATTTTTCGACTCACCGACATCGTCCACTGAAGGCATTTTAAAATTCACTAACCGGATATGATTATCTTGGAGCACTAGTTTTATAATTCACAAAGGTTTTAAAAAAATGGTCGTGAATGATTATTTTATGCACAAGAATCGTAGCACAGGTTAGGCTTGAGGAAGAATCTTGGTCTCGGGTAATGCGAGTTCACAAATGATGCTTTGGTGGTGGAATTCACTAACCAGTATACTTAATGCACTTATAAACTACATATTTTAGCAATTAGATTGATCCTTTTATTGAGATAACAAAGACAATGTATGAATCACCCCTTCCATAACTGGGTGTACATATTTTATTGTTGTTATTTGCACGTGCCAATGAAATTCGCTATCCCGTCAACGAAAGAAATAACATGAAATTTTTTGCTGTTTCATACGGAACGATGCATTATGGTCATCACATGTGTTTCGGAGATTCCACGAATTCCAGTATACGCAATCCTTTCGATTAAACATCTACAGCGTATACATCGGTTTGTATTACTACGTATTGTCAACAAAAAAACTGTCGTGAGTAAGAATATTCGCAACTGTTTGCATCAGCATCTCAGTTATTAGCAGCACAAACAAAAGTTTTTTTGCGGATTTACAGGTGTGAATAGCCATGTGACTTGAGACTTGACTTGACTGTGATTTACTATACGTTGGTCAAAAACGTGCGCAATGGTTTCCAAACCAAACCGTATGCTGATTATGGCCATGGCCAAACAATTAACAACCGTTCCGATACATGATATTTATGCGCAGACTTTATTAAAATGAGTCCTCCAAAATATTGCAGTTGTTACATATAAAACAGGTTAATTTCATAAAGAAAGCATGTAACAGTCCATGCTAATACATATGGATTCATTCCATAACAGACAACGTTTAGTATTTATTCATCAAAGTGTATGATTTAACAAAAAAAAAAGTTTGCTCTAGGCATGGGGTTAGCTCCACGAATACTGAAATTGATCGCGCTTACGGTAACACTGTCGCAGAGTTCTTCATTCGTATTTGGCATATTTTTGGACACTGAAGATGCATCGAAAGCAATAATCTTTAATTTGAAGTAGCTGTTACTGTTTGGCATAGATCGCCCCGACAATCATTGTACTATACAAATCTCGTTGTCCAACAAAATATTGAGAAACGTTTTTTGTTGAAAAAATCTGAAAAAAAAACTTCTCCATCAGCTTACCAACGTTGTTCATTGAAGACATTTCTAATATTTGACCGGTTCTGATTTCTTTGGAACACTTGCTTGTATGTATATTGTATAGTAATCTTTGTGACAATTACTTATGCATAAGACTCACAGCACGCAGGTAGACACTCACTGCACATAAACCCACAACAATCGCAAAGCTCTGTTCCAGTCAGACAATCACAGCATTCGGGTCCGCAACATTCACAGGTACAACCGTCACAATTATCGCCTACAGGGATTGTCGTTGGACAGCAAGGATGGTATCCTGGAGAATAACAACAGTCACAGTACCATAATCGGAAGCAGAACCAAGACCAAAATGACTCCTGCTGGTGAATATTTTTTTCCACGGTTTTCTTAGCTTCTTCTAGTGTGACAAGGTCAGGGGTAGCTTGAAGAGGAATTTCGTTCTCGGGTAATGCGAGTATATTCACATCAAGTGGATTGGTGGATTTCACTAAAATATTATTTTAAAGGAGTCTTTCATTGACCAGTGATCAATAATATTAAAGCATATGCGTAATGAAAACGTAAGGGACTATTTTTGCCCATTATGTTATATTTTGTAGTGAAATGATACTCACCATCTTCTATGATTGTTTCCATTGTATCACATAAGTTTTCTTCTATACTACCGTAAAAAACGCCTTGCGTTCGGGTTATATTGTATTGGTATGTGTATAATAAATTATAAATTGATATAGAAATTAGAAATGTATCGCAGGTCGGAGACGATTTCCCTTCAGGCAGCAAACACAACTAAACATACAGGGAAAACTGGTTTTCCAAAGCTGGATGCATATTGTATTGTTGCTGCTTACACGTGCCACCAAAATTACGCGAGAACTGAGAACCATTTTTTAGAACATTGCAATTTTTGGTTTTCATACATAACGATGCATTGTGGTTATGTTTCGGAAAATCTAAGAAATCCGGTGTACGTAACCCTTTCGTTGAAACACCAACAACGGTTTGTATTACTGCGTATTATCAATTATCAACACGAAATTTTCGTTGTAAGATGCAAGAGAGGTCTTGTATGCCTATGTGCTCCACGTTAATATTTGCGACGATTTGCACCAATATCATCAAAATATTAGTATCAACAAAAAGTTACACGAAAGGATGTGTATGCATGCTTGGTCTTCTGGTTTCAGCCGGTCAAAAACTTCTGCGAAGGTTTCTAAAAACCGTGTATTGAATTATCATGAATGCAACAAACTATGGATGGCAGTTCCAATTCCAATGCATGTCATTCTTACATAGTATGCGCATCCATTGTGCATATCAAATTTTGCACAAACTTTAATTTTGCACAAAAACGAACATTTTATTACAGATATTGTACAAATCGAAATCACTTTCTTTACTTTACCAGTCGTCTCCTTTATGTTTCCTGTTTTTGCATCCAAACGTTCCGAAGCTATAATTGCATATTGTACCGTTAGTGGAGGAATCTAATGAAATGAAATTGCTTGTCATGACACACCTTTAGTATGAAATGGAGTTTTCGACAATAATGAAACCATCGATGAAATTCATGTGTTATGTAATGCTGATAACACGGAGCGCTTTCATCCATCCAGCCAAACGTCAACAGTTCTGAGTTATTATATTAGTATGAACTTAATGAAACATTCTTACCTTCCCAAGTCGTATTGTAACTGTAAGTAATCCAATTTTATAAGTAATTGCCCAATAATACGGAGTCTAGTAAGAGTTCTTGACATTATTTCATTGCAATAATTACTGACGCAAAGGTATCATTGTGGCAACATTGTTTTTCTACTATTTGCACATTGTTTTCTTGCCACAATCTTCAAGGAAGTCTAGAACCGTTTGATGATGATGTTACATAGCATGTTTTGGGAGTCCGGCTTAGTGGTAATCTTGCAATTTTTTCGCATAGTAGATTCATGGATTTCCACAAAATGTCTTGTTACATTGTTCTGCGTATTTTTCTTACGTTTTATGCGTTTCCAGAAATATTTTCTTCTGAACCCTTGGCGCAACAGCTGCAGAGTTTCGAATTATGTAACTCTGACATTTTACAAAAACGTTAATTGTCAGGATCACAAATCACAAATCACAAAGGATCCAATCACATTCAGTCTACATGTTTTAATCAATTAAACTGCATTTTCCAGAGGAAGTTTCTTGTGGATGTATTGAAGTGTCCGCACAGTGGACTGTTTCCTGTAAAACAGTCCTGTACTGCGTACATTCCCTGTATAAGGTTCGGCGAAAATCTGATGAGACCCTTGAAGCAAGCCGAGTGTGTATCTGGCTTGGCTTTCGATATCTTCTACTTGAGGTGTCGCCCGATGTCACAGAATCATTCGTGTTTGCAGACATTGTGCTATCCTGAAGGTAAATTCAGAAACGTACGCTGTAAAGCGCCATCCCGTGTAATGTTAATTTATACTGATTTTTTATTTAGGAGTTGTAAATGATATCGTAAACGATTCATGGGAGCCACAAGTCGATTCAAGCTCATCTACGGACCCTACGCATTCTCAGGAAGACTTCATCGAAATATCAGTTGATTCTCATGACACAACATGCAAAGATGGTTCCACAAAGCATGAGGACAAGGGTTCTTCTCATCTTACATCACTCTCCTCGGCTGCTGACCATGAACATTGCAAATCAATGTGGTTTTTCGTCAGTTTTCTTTCTGTTTGTTTTTTTCTTGATATGAAGAAATAATGAGGTATTAAGAAACGTAGCGTTCTGAAACGGAAGCAGTTTGATTGGGAGACTCAGTCAGTGAACCATCTGTTATGCATTAAGCAAATAATGTTGAATTACTTTATTAGTTTTACCAGAGAAATGCGCAATTCTTTTGTAAAACAAGTATAATAGTATTTTCAAAAAAATAAAGATGTGCTTTATGTCAAACTCGTTTGTAAATCTGTACACGATCTTGTCTTGATGTTTGAATCCAATTGAAGTAGCTTAATCTTATATGATAGCGTTGCTGATAAGTACATTATGAATATGCAATTATTCTTACAGATTCTTATGTCATATTGCATTTTACTGCTCTGATTCACAAGGATGAGCCTGAAATTTAAGGTGATTCTTATTTAACTTATTATGATATTATTATAAAGTCTGGTTACGTTTTTGAGTCACGAAAGGAAGATTGTATGGCACGGTCTTGTTAACTTCCGGACTCTACGACAAAGGTGCAGCGACGTGCATTTGCTAAATACAAAAAATGAACTCTTTAAAATTAGCCAATAAAATGGTCAATGTACTTAAATAAAACTGAATCAGAAAAGATTTTTTTTTTCGAGAGAGCAAATGTGATGGCTGATAGCTTCCCCCAAAGAAAGTATTTTCTTGTTTTACTTCACCTAAAACGCATCTTCAGTTCGCTTTTCAAGATAACGAATATTTTCTTGCATGTTAGCTGTTAGCTCTGAAAGGGAAATTTTTACCACAAAATTTGGACCAAGATTTTGATTTTTAAATATTCATATAAATTTTAAAACCTCCAACCAACTGCCAAGAAACATTATAGCGTATATTATGCATAAAGCATGTGTATTTCGCATGGACATCATTACACTAATGATGTGATGGCCACATGTGTAACTGAGTCGGCCAAAAAAAAATCTTTTTACACGTAACACACCCAAATATAAACTCATATTTTAAAGTTTCGTCATAAAAACAATTTTTTTTTCTACAATCAGGATAAAACGAAAGTAGAATTTTCCTTTAAATTGTAAATCCCTTCTTGCTTGCACCCATCAAAATTAATTTTCAGTTAGATAACAAAGCATTATTCCTCATCGGCAATTTTCCTTTAAATTGTAAATCCCTTCTTGCTTGCACCCATCAAAATTAATTTTCAGTTAGATAACATAAAGCATTATTCCTCATCGGCAGACTGCCCTGCACGTTGCCGTTTTTTTTTTGTAACAGGCTCTGAAACAAAAAGTTCTGAAAATCCCTATAATTATTGTATCATTTTACTCCTTAAATATTACCACAACTTTTATTTGCAAACAAGATTAGAATACCCCATTTAGGTGTAGGTGTTGGTTTGGGGTACATCTATCAGCTCCAACGAAAGTCATTTCACACAGTGATAAGCATTTTGGCTCTCTTGCAGAAAAAAACGAAAAGGGATATATTATGCGCAGTAGTTAGAAATTAAAGTATTCACAATAATAAAAAATTGCATACAATGTTTGGTAGGATTTTGCCATAAATGAATTAAATGCTGTGAATCAAGAAAAAAGTAAATTTTAAACGTTTTTTTTTACTATTAGTATTCCTTGTTTCTTTTTTCTTCACGTATCAATTTCAGTTACAATTTTCATTTTGGCTTTGCACATTAATAATATAATATATAATTAGTATTTACGTAAAAAAGTTTACACATAGTAAAACGCATGCCTACGCGCAAAAATGTGTGCGTAATGAGATTGTACCTGTTTTTTTTTTCGTAATATTGACACATGCTCAGATCACCTACACAAAATTAACTCAGTCAGTGATATAAACAAAGATTTTGATCTTAGGACGAGATGGTCCTTCGATAAGAAGAAAAATATAAATTCAAAAGATTTTAAAATATGATTAAAAATTAAAATCATATTAAAATTCTTGTTTGGATTAATTTGTTAACACATTTTTGGTACGCATTTCTCAGAAAAAATTATCGAACTAGAATAAATCATTCATCGACAAACTCAACAATTAAAGTTTATACAGCAAGTTGCGGAAAAAGACATGGCTCACTACGCAGAAAAACATATTAACAACAATAAATGTATCAACAATTATAAAAAAAAGATATCAAAACATTCAGACACTCCTTCACAGACTGGCTAATTGGTAAATCATTTAAAAATCATGAACACACACATACGCACTTTTCATATGAAAACAATACTCACACAATACACATTTTCACGCACTTTTCGCCATTCATACCGTTTTCAAAGAAGCAAAAAAGTTTTACGTACAAGACTGACCAGATTTTCCAAGCTGCATTGGTAGTTTACAAAAAAATATGTAACATTAGTTTAGTATTTTATAGAATTAACTACCTACGAGAGCTAACGCACTCCCTGTTGACGACGACGTGGGTGGGGATGTGGCCTCAGGGGTAGTGGAGGAAGGAGCTACTGACGTAGATGGGGATGTGGAAGAGGATGAGGGAGCTACGGTGGTAGTAGTGGAGGAGGTAGCTGCGGGAGTGGTGGTGGTGGTAGTTGAGCTAGGGCTGCTGCTTGTGGCAACGGAGGGAATGACGGTTGGGTTTGTGAGGACTTCAGCGGACGAAAAAAGACGACGTTTTTTGAGAATCATGGTTCTTTCTTGTTGGTATTCTGGAGTACCAAGAGCAGGTGCGGGACCGGTGAGGATGGCGGATGTACCGGAAGGTTGGGAGGGGCTGATGACGGATTGGGTTTGTTGGACGGGTTTCTTGGGGAGGACTTGGAGGGAAGTGGTGACTGGGGTTTCCATCGACTTCTTTTCAATCTTGGGGATATCCATGGAAATCATTGGGGTCCATGAGGTAGATCCGAGGGAGGAGGAGAGAGTAAGGGAATTGGAGGAGGCACTTGTTTCCATGATGTCTTTGTGTGACTTTTCGTTGGATACGTCTGGAGTACCTTGCTTCTTTGAAATAGCTTCATGACGGGACTTTTTGGCTTTCTTGACAAGGCGACGGCCCATGGGACCGAACATAGGAACTGAGGATCCAGCGGTAGATTGCTCGCCACTAGCACCATTTCCGGTCATGTCCATGTGCATAGTGAAGTCGCCCATTTTGATTGGCTCGGAATGATCGGAATGACTGTACTGGAATCCTGCTTCAGGAGCGAATTGTACGGAGTCTTGGGTAAACGGGATTTCAGGGAGATTTGGAAAATTGTTTGGGGTTTTGGCATGGGAAACTGCTGGAGTAGCAGCCTGGCTGGGTTGTTCTGGGATTGGGTTAAAAAATGGAGATTGTTGACCAATCAAACCTTGATCCAAGTTGTTTGTGACTGGAGATTGGTGGAACTGTTGGTGTTGAACTGGATTTTCTTGGAAGATGTTGAATCCTTGTTGTTGGTGCTGAACTGGCGCTGCGGGGGCTTGTTGAAATCCATTAGAAAAGTATTGGAATTGGTTTTGTTGTTGAGGTTGGAGTGCTTGCTGCAATTGTCCGAGCGATTGGCCTTGTGGATAAGCTTGCTGAGCTTGTCTATGACCATGACCCTGTTGATGGGCTTGTGGAGCTTGTCCAAAATGTTGGGGATGTTGGTAAAATCCTTGAAATTGTTGTTGTGGGGCAGCTTGAGGAGCATGACGTCCTGGCTGAATGAATGCAATTTGATGTTGGGCGCTTGTTACTGGAGTAGCAAACCTTTGAAATGGATTTCCTGGACGAAGGGTAGCTTGAAGCTTAGCAAGAGATTGGCCGTTAGCAGGAATTGGATTGATAAAGTTTGTAGGGGCGGATTGGGGAGCTTGAACAGGGAAAAGCGTAGACCATCCAGGTGCTGGTCCATCATTAGGGACTGCAGACCGGGGGCGTTGTGGAGCAGGGGTTGGGGGATGGGGTGACATTACCATGCGAAGGGGACCAGAGGGAAGGGCTTGTGGGCTGTTAAATGTATATTTGTACGGAGTTGGTCGGAGAATACTTGGTCGTCCTTGGAGGAAAGCTAAAAAGGGATTGCGGNGGGGTTGGGGGATGGGGTGACATTACCATGCGAAGGGGACCAGAGGGAAGGGCTTGTGGGCTGTTAAATGTATATTTGTACGGAGTTGGTCGGAGAATACTTGGTCGTCCTTGGAGGAAAGCTAAAAAGGGATTGCGGGAGTAAGAGGAAGGCATCGCAAGGGGTCCCTGGAGTCCTTGATGTTTTGGATGGACTGGAGCTTGTTGTGGTTGCTGATGAGATGCTTGGGGATGTGGTTGCTGTTGATGTTGATTATGGGGATGACCTTGAGAATGTGTGTTAGAAGCAGCAGGAAGTGGCTGAGTGCTTAAATGCTGTTTAGATTCAAGACCGGAAATGAAAGAACCATCCAAACCGTGCTGGTAACCAATCAGCTAGAACGAATATAAACGGACGAGATTCTTAAGGATTGCGCAAAGAATTGTATCAAAAGCGACAGAGAAAAGATGTAGAAAGATAGAAAGAAGGGAAGAAGGAGAAGGAAATAGAAGAGGTAACAAAGAGTAAAGTTTTTATTTTATGCATTATATAACAACTGCATTTCGAATGAAATTATGGCGCGAAAAGAAACAAACAATGAGAAACGAAATGGAAAGAAAGAGAATCACTCATGGAAAAGAACCAGAGTGATTATTGTGTGAAAACGGGGTAGCTTACCGGATTATGTCCAACATCATGACCAATATGACCATGTTGTCCTCCATCATGACCATGGCCCTTCAGAACTCCACTACCGGGAATGAACACTTGATCTTGTCCCTTGTAAATAGGTCCTTTTTGAACTGGGAGAGAGTAGTATTTACCTGGAGCACCTTGGAGTCCAAAGGCATAGCCCAAGGGACTCTTTGTGTTGATACCTTGTTTGTAACCGAGATTGAAAACCAAGACCAAATCCAGGTGTTCCTACTGCTGCACGAACTCCTCCAACACCGCCAATATATTTACCACCGTTTGGAGCGTGACCGATCACTGGCTTGAGTCCAGCATTGACGCCAGCACCTAAGGAAACTGGTTTGGCTAACGCCTCAAGATACGGTTGATGTTGTTGGACCAAGTTATAAATTGGTTTTTTTACGAGAGGGGGTTGGTGTGAAATTCCTATGCCGTTACCGCCGGGATGAGCAGCTCTGCCTCCAAGATAAAGGTTCAAACCAAGAATCTATCGGAAAAAAAATACACAACCGCTCATGATTTTTTCAATCGAAATTAATCACCTCACCGCCCATTACAAATCTACGTTTTAAGCCGAACATGTACAAATTATCAGCGTACCCTGAGGTGTTTAACTGCACCACCGCCAACATGAGCGTCCAGCGGACCGCCTCCGTAGCTCCTTCCCTGACCAAGACCAACTCCATACCCAGACCCGGCCGCCTTCAATGGTCCTTGGTATCCCCCATTATTTACTCCGCCTAACATCTGCACTCCAACTCCCTTTTTCTCTCCCACCCCATAACCCTTCTGTCCATACCCTTGTTCAGTAGGACTGTAACCTAGTCTGAACCCCAAAGCTGCCTTCACAAAGTGTGAGAAAGCTGGACTAGTTGAGACTAGCAATACGCCCTAAACGAAAACACATTTTTTTCTCGTTAGATATATTTCACTTTCACTTTTTTCCTAATAAAAACTCATTAGCTTATATTTTTTTCATACAAAATTTTTGCGTAAATAGATATTTTACTTACAACCGCCAATGTCAGCTTCATCGCCTTCATTTTGGAGATGAAGGAGTCGCCAGAAGTCCACACACGGGACTAGATAAAAAATTCCGGTTTTGCACAAAATTTCACTTGATTACCACAACTGTTTCCGGTGTACGATGACACTGACCTTTTACTTCCTCTTGTTATATAAAAAAATACACAACTTATCACTTCACTCAAGCTTCCGGATTCTATTGTACTAATCCATATCCAAAAATGTTTTCCAAACTGTGTGCTATGATTTTTAAAATTTGTTAACTGCCTTCTCTGGCTTCCTTCCTCTCTCCTCTGAAGCATTTACTAAACTAGTAGTTTTTTCAAAGCAAAAACTTCATTTTATAGTCGAAACTCCTTGACCAATCCCTCTAGTGCATTGTGCACCTTACAAATTCTTAACTTAACAGGGGTCACGTGTATAAGGTGCATATTCACTCCATAGTTAAAATTGCACTTTTAAATGCACTCCATTTTTTTGCGCAATCCCCACAAAAGGCCTTGGACTTTGCAGCAGTTCTGATGTTTAATAGGAGGGTATGAAAAAGTCTTATCAATCGTGTATTAATACTTCTAGTACCTATTAAAATGATATTTCTTCATGTTATGAAGAATGGGTTAAAAATCTAAAAACAGATTTAAATATCCACCCAATGGTAGCCAGCCAAATGTTGCATTATTGCCACACACAATTTAAAATAGAGTTATGGCTTTTTGCATGCAATAACATTCAAAAACGCTATCATTTTGCGAAGAATAGCATTGCATTGTCATTAAAACCGTTGTGCTTTTGGCTACCATAAGTTAAACAGAAGGAAAAAAAAGTTAACTTGTGAGGATATGCGCACAGCATCTTTTCAAAGATAATTTTTGTTTGGATATATATCATAATTCGACTAGTTTGTACCAAAAAAAGATTTTTTACCCAAAAAACACATTTTTGAATCAATGATTAACTCTGAACAAGGTGTAACATCATGTCTACATCGTGTCGATACGATACTCCTTCCGTTCTTTTTGAAACAGACA